>PVIA01018891.1:0-11702 GCA_004024845.1 Tonatia bakeri | reverse complement strand
CTTCTTCTCCTTCTGGTATCCCTATTATACGGATATTATTACGTTTCATATTGTCTTGCATTTCTCTTAATCTCTCTTCATTTTTTCTGAGCCTCTTTTCCTTTTCTTGTTCTTTCTGAATGTTTTTTTCTACTTTGTCCTCCAATTCGCTGATCCGATCTTCTGCTTCATCAATCCTGCTTTTCATTCCTTCTACTGTCTTCTTCAGTTCAGAAATTGTATTCTTCATTTCCTCTTGGCCTTTGTTGATAGTTTCTATTTCCTTTTTCATATTGATATAGTTTGCAGTGAGCTCAGTGTAGCTTCCCTCTAGTTTCTGGAAGCTCATTGTGAGCTCGTTGAACTTCCTTGTATTCATTGTTTTGAACTCAATATCTGATAGTTGAGTTGCCTCTATTTAATTTAGCATTCCTTCTGATGCTTCCTCCTTTCCCTTCATTTGCGGATAGTTTCTTTGTCTTCTCATTGTTCCTGAGACTCTTCTCATTAACCTCTGTTTCTTAACTTGATCTGTTCTGGTTCCTTGTGTTTATGGTTTGAAATTCTGTGGCAGAATACCTGTGAGGATCAGTGGTGTAGTCTCTTTTGGGTATCCTGGTGTTCATAGCTTCCCCCTACTCTTTTTTGTGATCAGTTGGAGGAGTAAGGCAAAATGGGTTGAGACAGCGAACCAGTATTCTATGATATTTACAGTAGCAGCCAGTAGAGAAGAGGTGGGAGATCCTTTGTCTATACATAGTGTAAACCGTGATCTTCCACCCCGCTATCCATGTTTTAAAATGTATAGAAAGATAAGACTCTTAGTGGAGAGGAAAATGTTGTTAGTTGGATCTACAAAGCTATGAGGCAGCAAGAGGTCAGATTCTGAGGTAAGGTAGGAATAAAGAATAGTAAATAGGGGTCGTGTGTAAAAGAATAGAGATAACCCCTACATTAGTAGAGTTTTGGAAATTGCGAAGTGAGCCAAGATCTGTGAGGGGTGTTAAGTTGTATTTACAAGTGTATGGGATAAGTCTTATTTATAGTGATATTGAAGCAACAATCTTGCGGCAGATTCTATGAGATCTAGACAACAAGAATAAGGAGCGTAGAATCTTGAGTGGTGTACCAATGGGACCCAAGTGAGGGACAGTAAATTATCAACACATTGTGAATGAGATAATAGGGGGAACCTATCAATCGACAGTATAACCAGCCAAGCAAAGAATATTATGTAGAAAGAAAAGGAAATACTATTGAAATAAAAACTGTCAGAAAAGAGAGAAAAGGATAATATAAATTTGCATGCAAAAACAAACAAAAAACAAACAAACAACAACCAAAAAAAACCCCCGAAGGTGTATTGCAGGAGAGATAGATTTGGAGCAGAAGTAATAGCACTAAGATGGATGGAAAAGAATCATAAGGAATTGAGAGATATACAAAGAGTTTTTTTTTTAATAAAAAGTTGCTTAACAAACAAAAACAAGATAAAATCAAACAAACAACATCAGCAGGATAAGGGGGAAAAAGAAAAAAGAAAGAAAAAGGAGAAGAAGAAAACACACACACAGAGAAAAAGAAAAAATAAACAAAAAAACAACAACAACAAAAGCAAATTTAAAATTAAAAAAAAAAACAAAAACTCTTTTTGGTTTCTGACTGGCCAATCAGTCTTTCTGCTCCTGCCAGCACAAGCAGGCTGAGGAGCGAGTGGTTAGACTGCCTTTCTCCTTTCTAAGACAGAACTCAGTCAGACTCAGGGCTGGCCACCAGCTTTTCCCAGAAACGATTGCTGTCTCCATCTGGGCTCAGGGCGAAATCTGCGGAGATGGCAAGGGGTTGCAACCCTCCCCCAGCTTTGCCACCACAGGCTCTACGCTCAGCTCAGCGAAGCACCCGCCTCTCTTCCAGGTTCAGGGTGCCTGGACCGGGACTGCAAGGAGTCCCATACTTCCCCTCCGTGGGCTCTACATTTGCAGGGAAGCACCGTCTCTCCTCTGGTTTCACCATGGACCCTCCGGGGTTTGGGAAGGGTTGCGTCCTTCTCTTTGCCTCTGCTGCGGACCCCAGGACCCCAGAATAGCTTTGTTTTTTCTGGGTTCTCCATTTGAGTGAGGTATCCAGCAGGGCACACACCCACACCAAATCGTCTCAGCTCTGGAAGCCCTTCCCTTGTTCCTGGGCGTGGGGTCTCAGTCTTCCCCCAAACCACACACACCCCTGTTTGGGGGTGCGGGTACCCACAGGGCGGCCTCCACCCCCACGGCACGGTCTCTCTTGGTCCGGCAGACTGGGTACTCACTGTTCCCCGGAAAGTTCGTGGGTGTGCACAGCTCCTGCACTTCTGCTCCCCAAACCTTGTCTGGGGATAGGGTGGAGCAGTGTCTCCACTCCCCTGGGTGCCTGGAGACAGACCTAGGAGTGCCGGCCCACTCTCCGCACCTAGCACCTGTCCCTTTTGTTCCCGAAGCCGGCCTCTCTTACCGTCTGTTCATTCAATATCTGGTTAACTTCTGATGCCCTATTTTCATAAATGTTGCGATATCGGCGGTCTCCTGCTCTGTTTCTCCTCAGATTGGCCAAATTCTCCCTCGAGCACTGGAGAGGGGGATCAGGACTCCTCCTCCAAGGCCGCCATCTTCCTTTCCCTGAGGACTGACTGTTACCTATTTTAAAAAAATTTATTCCTTGAACTGATGAATCTGTTGGTCTGACAAGTTTCTAATTACATGCTCTAGATATGAATCTGAAAAATCCTAAAGATGACTCCACCTAATGTGATCAATTCACAAACAAACAAAAAACCCTAGTGATGCTGTCTACCTATAAGTCCATGCAGAAAGTTGCTCATGTTTGTGAAGCAGAGTGTTAAAATAACCACGTCCCCCCAAAAGCAACTTTATAATATATTATATATGAAACTCACACACCTTAGAGAAATTTCCTCCATAGAGATTACTCTGGAGGATCTCATCCAAGCAAAGTAAAATAAATGAGTATGGTACTAAGTAATCTGAGTTGAGTAATGTTTTTCGCTCAGTTTATTAAAATGATAAGAAAACCTTCAATGATCCTTTGAAAGAGAGAGGACTTTTGCAATGTAGGAAAGTAATATTTTTGAGGGCTTTATGAATCCTTGCAATATAACTGTTTTCGTTTATTTATTATTTTGCTAAACTCTTTGCCCTTTTATAGTTGTCTATTCTCTTTAGTCACTATGAACCATAACAAAGTATTATTCACCACCTTAAAGCTTTGGAAAGCATGTTTGTTGTTCACTATACAACATTACTCCTTACCTGTGCTGAAACCTTCTATGAATTTGAAACAAAGAGAGAAACCAAAAGTTTATTATGATCATATTGCAAATATATAGATAAAAGGTTAAATAAAAAGTAAATAAAAAATGTTTGGTAATTGAGATATTTAGGACTTTGTTGTCACTTAAATTCCTTTGATTAATCCAGATGTGATATTTTAAACAATTGATGGTTTGTCTTCTTTCTTTAGGAAACAAACATACATGTAAAAAAACCCAAATCATTACTAAAATCTGTGATTTGTTGAAAATACTCCTATATGCAAAAAAGAAGTAAAATGACCACAATTTGGGTCAATTGCATTTTAAAATTAAATCAAGTGTTAAAACCTATCTTGAAAAGGCTGCTGTGCCTATGATAAATTGTGAAGGATTAACTTGAAAAATATGCCCTGGTCTTTTTCTTTTTTACAAGAGCAAAAACGATACTAAATTAATAGACATTGAAAGGCCCTGTGACTTAATGCTGGTATTTTGCAGGAGTAGCTGATGTATCACTGAAGGATGTTAGGGAGATACTGGGCATCCTTAAAAACTAATTCTTTTTTCAAAAATCAATTTGTGGCAGTTTTCCATAGACTGATCCTTAATTTGAATTCCACTTTCCAATTTTTTCTACTTATTTCTTTTTTCCTCTTTTTTATTGTTGTTGAAGTATAGTTGTCCCATTTTTTAATAATAAAAATATTTTGCATTGCATCTGCTTTCTACTGGCAATAGTGTCAGTTTTTATTGATTTTGACATATTTTCCCTCTTAATTGCCATTCTACATTATACGGCATTATTATGCACTGATTTCAAACAAAAGCAAATGATGATTAAAAACTTTACGCTCTGAAGAAAGGGAATTTGAATCACTCTTGAAGAAAAAGCAGTCCTTGTAAACTCTCTTAAGATATATTTTAAAAATTACTATTGGGCATTTTAACAATGAAATCTATTCTCAGCATCTGTGTTTCAGTTTTTCTTAACTATTATAAAACAACCTTTGATTAATTTCTAGAAATGTTTGCCTTTGTGATGTCAATTCTACATGACAGTCATTATATCATGTCTTTCCAAGGAATGGATTCATAAAGTGAAGGTAGTGAGGTAGTGTGGTTTGTGGGCAGTGCACATTTATTTTATAACCATTAATATGTGAATTCTATACTATTTTTTCAAAAAATTACAATTTTTCAGAGTACTTATGAAATCTTAGTTTTCCATTGTTTATAAAAGGTAAATAGTTATATTTAGCTGGTTATCCAAGTTCTTATAAAATCCTTATGTTGTAGAAACTAGACTCAAATGATTATATCAACTTATGTTCAGGAGGCTAATAGGCATTATGTTTTGCTTAAAGAAGAAACAGGGAAGAAAGAGATGGTTCCCCAGCCTAGTCCTTATTTCATGTCACTGATTTAAATTAACTGCTGTTCTGAAGTCAATGCCTTGTATTTAAATCAATTAGGGTAGAATCAGAGGGTCAGTGCAAATGTATTTAAGATTAGAAGATATGTTCAAATGTTCATTACCAGGCTGTTTGTAGGTTTTTCTATTAATTCAAAGATATTATAATCAGAAAGAGAACTATATTATCTTGGTAGCCCAGTGCCTCAATGGCATTGTGGAATGACAGTTTCTTGATCCTAAAACTCTATAAAGACCAAGGAAGTGTCTATAGGCATGCCACTGGGTGCATTTGTCTTCATAGGGATTTGTCAACATATGAACTTGTCCTGTTAAATCTACGATATTCATTTTTATTTTTTCCTTTCCACATGTTTTCCTATTCAGTCTGGCAAACTTTAGTTCATTTCATAAGGCCAAATTTTAGCTTGACAAATATTTAACACATATTGCTCTGGCTTTGGCAACTGAAGTAGTCCAACAGAGTAATTGAATACATGTACTTCTAAATCTTTCCCTTCCAGGGACTTCAAAATCTTGTTAAATATTCTTAAAATATTCCCAAAATTACATTGTTTTTGAATATTATATTCTGAGCATGTTTAAGGTAGGCTAGGCTAAGCTATGCTATTCAGTAGGTTAGATGTATTAAACACATATTCAACTTAGGATATTTTTAACTTTCATGGGTTTATGGAGAGGTAATCCCATTGTAGTCAAGGAGCATTTGTATACACTATTAGAAGAAGAAAGTGTAACAACTTGTACACAAATCTGGTGTTGAATCCAATATGTTTACAATAGAAGAAAAATCTATGTAATTTTATATGTGTAAATAAGCACTATAATCAGGTAAGGTTTATTGTATCCACAAGAATTATTTAATATTTAAATATGGATTTATTTGGAAATTATTTGACTATCTGAAAAATTCAAGGTAAACAACAAAGTTAAATAAGAATAGAATTTATAAACTTTCCCTTTGAATAAACTAGTATTAAATAATATTTTAAATCAATAACTAATAAAACATTTTATGAGAGGACAAAAATAATAATATAAATAAATGAAATAGAAAATGTATATGAGTAAAAATTTAATAGTATTGAGAGACAAAACAAGACTTGGTAAAATGGAGAAATGTCATGATCTTGATTAGAAAGATTCAATATTGTTAAAAAAAACTCTCTCTGATCAATATTAAATTCTAATCATGATTAAAGTACACTAGTATCTAGAACTTAGAAAACTGACTCTAAATTTAGTCTGAAAGAATAAAGATGACAATGGAATAGATCAGCTATTTTCAACCAGTGTGCTGCAAGAATTATTAAAATGTGCAGTATTTGACTTAATTTAGTCAGAGACACTGACCTCTTTTCCCTTCGATTGTTAAATTTAAAAAAAAATGACACCAGCCAACATAACTACAGCCATCTAGTGTGAATGAATCAAAATTATACCTGTTTTTTGTCAGATGAGCCAAAAACATATATTTTTTGGTGTGCTGAAGAATTTTAGTAATTAGTTTATATGTGCATGAGATTCAAAAGGTTGAAAATCACTGGCCTAGATAGTAAAGTAGTTATATCATTTGGCAAATATAAGGATGCACCATTGAGATCCCCCTTTATGAAAGGATTTGCTGACTGGCAGGAAGGGCTATAGTTAGCAGGGAGTCTCTAGCTATTAGTTTCCTTAGATTCCATGCCAGCTTTTGAGTTGGGCTCATCCTTCTTCTTACATTACCCCAGAAAATAATGTGGCGAGTAGCTCAGATTCCTATGTCACTCACCACCACTGCCTGCCTTGGTCTTTTCAGCTCACATCTGTCTCTGTATGAGAGGTCTTGAATAACTACCTGAAAGAAGAAAAACCTGAGCTAGGTCTGCTGATGTCAGCTCAAAATATGAGACAGTCATAGAAAGGAATACCTACTGGGTATATTGCAGACAGTCTCAGGAATGACCTTAAAATAGTGGAGGGAGATTTTTTTGGAAGGGAGAAATCTTCCCAGTGGGTAGAACTGAGAACAATACAACTAGTCATTCATATTATGTTAAAGTAAGAAATGGACACAGGTTAAAATCTATATGTATTCACAGGTGGTGGCAATGGCCTGGTCAGCTGATCAAGGTTCTGGAAGAAGAAAGATTGGGGGACTGGAGACAAGAAGATCTTGAATAAAGGCATATATGAAAGGGCATGAGAATGGGGATTAAATGGGAATATCTTACCATTACATGTTAACACCCTCTAGAAAGCATCCTCCATTGAAGAGGCACTAAAAGCCAAATAGAGAAAATTACTTAGCCAGTTGATATTGTCCAGCCTTCAACATTGGCCAACCCAGAACTCTCATGAGGGACATGTGAATTGGGTAATCCTTGTGGCAGAGATGAAGAGTAGCATGGACTCAACAACATGGCCTCCTTACTTACCAAAGCTGAGGTAGCTATTGCTGCCTCTGAATGTGTCAACAAGAGAATCCAACTGGGAACCCCTGGTATGACAGTATTCTTCATGGAGACTACTGAAAGTACCAGTGCTATATTCATTTAGGTAGAAACACCTAGTGTGGGGAGGTATGGAATTTTACTTCTTGCCCACAGTGTCTCAGCCAGCATCATTATTGGTAGCCGTTGATATGATTCTTTAGGCACATATTTAGTAATACAAGAATGTTGTGGCATGTGACAAAAAAGAATAAAATTCCATAATTATTCAAATATATATGTATACAATATGTATAGAAAAAATGTCTCAAATAGATTACAGTGATGACCTGAGTGTATGTAGTGTGAATTTTTCCTTATGCTAATTTTTCTATAATAAAATTGTAAATTTTTTAAAATCATATTTTAAAACATCATTAGCCATTAGTTGAACAAAGAATCAGTGAATAACATTATAGTTTTCTTATGTTTCGTGTCTTACAATTGAACATCTTGTTCTCCAAAAAATTTTGTAATTTTTGTAGGGCACCTCTGCATTGACCAGCTTTGATTCTATTAAAACATATTGGATGTCATTTTCACATTTTTATCCAAAACTACTGCAGCCAATAAATAAGGCTAGAGAATGCAATGCTAGAAGGATCCATTTGAAGGATTACAGCTAAATACATAGACATGGGCAAAATTTTATAGCTCCTTCTCAAATCTTTGGCAAAACAGCTATACTATTAAATGAAAATTCACTTTAATTAAAAAAGTTATGTGCGTGAGTGTGTGTGTGTGTGTGTGTGTGTGTGCTGTTCTCTCTCTCTCTCTCTCTGCCTTTTTTATAAAAGAAAGGAGGGCTGTTGAAAAACAGGAGAATTTTACCAATTGTATATAAATTAAGCCAGTACTGCTGGATGTGCCAACAAGCACACATCCCTGGGGATCCATAGATTGCCTAACAGTTGTGAATCTGTGACTGTTGTCTAAAAGCAACACTCAAAAGTCTCCTTGGGAACAAAAGAGTATCAAGTATGAATTACTTGTTAATTTCTGTTTACTATAAGGAGTATGGTAAATCAAGTAAGAATGATTTTTCTTTAGCAGTTAATCAATTAACTAAATATGTTTGCTAATGCATTGACCAATAACATTAGTATTTATTCTTTATTCTTATATTCTTGAAATAAAGATTAATAGATGTCACATTCATACCTACAAGTGTGCAGCTAACTCACAACTAAAATAGCATGTCTTCCATGAAGATTTATTATTTTAAAAATATTTTCATGTCTTTTCACTTCCTTTTATCAAGTTCATTTTAGAAGCATAAGTAAAATAAATACACTAATCTTGTTTTTATCTTAAATTCTGAAATGTTATGCTACAGAATAAAGAGGGGGTAGATGGCTTTTTTAAGTAGAAAATAGGTAAACTCTCCATTTGCATGTATCGGGAATAATGTGATAAATGTTTCATCATTAAAATGAATTTATTTAATATGATTCAGATGTCAATATATTAAATGTTAATGTAACATACACTGCCTAAATTATTTCATTATCATGATACAAAATAAGTACATCTCTTTCCCATTGATCTACTTTTCTTCAGATTGATAACATAGTTAAGGATTGATTTTTGAAGGAAAATTATGAATATAAGGCTATAAAATTATCATTGATATTAAATATACATAGTTCAATAGGCACAAAAATACCTCTGAATTTTCATAGTAATTGAAGTCTCAATCAGTTTTAGAGACCAGAATTTAATAAATTAAAGTATATTTTCTAAGCAGCTAATGTGTTTAATTGTTAATCATTATAATGTAACGTCTCCATATATTACAAAACTCAATTGAGTATTATTTTGCTCACTCAGGAATTTTAACTACCCTGGTTTTGTTTTCACTTTTATCAATTAACACCAAGGTGGTTACTGCATAAATTAATAGTGCTGGCTGTGTATAAAGCCTTGTAAACGCACTATCTTGAACTACAGCTGCTTTTACCCACTACTCTTGAGACTTATCTTGTAAAGTGGCAGAAACGTTATATCAGCAAATTACAAAATACTATTTGTTCTGTTACTCGGTTCAGACAGGATCTGTCTATTCCTGTTTCCAGAGGATCTGCACTTGACTTATGAAGTACAAGTAAGAGTGGTAATGGTTATTTTTCAGGTTATCATGTAATAAGACAAATAGATTTCCAGAGATTCAACAGAGTTTCTAGAGAGACAGTAGTCAATGCTACTCCCTACTTCCTTTCAACAAAATTAAAAAAGAAAAGTACAGGTTATCCAAAAAGTTCACTGTATCAGGTAAACTTAGGATTGGCAGTGAATGAAAAATCCAAAATAATAGTGGGTTAAACAAGACATAAATTATTTTCCTTTTAAATAATATTTTATACCAGTGATTTCAATCTTTTTTATCTCATTGCAACACATAAACTAATTACTAAAATTCTGTGGCACACCAAAAATATATTCTACTTTTTGCTGATTTGATAAAAATAGGTTTAATTTTGACTCATTCACACTGGACAGTTATTGGTGTGTTGGCTTTTGTCATTTTTCTTATTTAACAATTTAATGGAAAATAAGTCAATGCCCCTGACTAAATAGTCAGGTACTGCATATTTTAAAAGTTCTTGTGGCACACTTAAAATCCATGTTCTAGATCATTATAAAAATGGTCTTCAGCATCCTTCAGAATGGAACTTACACAGAAGGGCAGTATGCTAAGCATGGGAATGTGGGATGTCTCTGTTTGAAAATCACTGGCCTAGGCAGTTGTTCCAAAGTTTGTATAGCAGCTGTAGGAGACTATTTTGTTGTGCTATCATCCTTATGTGTGCCTTATTGTGGTCAGGTGGCTGTTTTGACACCAAACATCATGCCTACCTTCTAGTTAACTATTTTTTTTTAATGGAAGAAGGATTCCTCTTCTAAAGAAGCATTGTCCCTTTAAGAAAACTTCCCAGAATTTTTTCATACCTCTCCGATTACATTTAATTGTCCAGAGCTAAATCACATGGCCATACTTAGCAGCAATGGAAGATGAGAAATAGAGTTGGTTCACCGTATACCCAGCTAAGTAGTAGGTTCACTACTGTAGATAAAACACAAATAGCAGTTCTTGATATAGCCACAAACACTTGCAAAATTACTGTCATATGTCTTTTTGTCACCAAGGCAATATTAAAGCAGATGTATATAGAATTTTATAGGCAGGAATGTGAAAACAGAATAAATATAAAATATCTCAGGGGGCTTCATTTTTCTTTGATATTAAGCAATTTATAATTTCCATACTAAGCTAAATGCAATTAAAATTTTTCTGTCAAACAGCTTACATTTTTTGTTTACCTTTAACTACATTGGTAATTGAATCTTTTATTTTGTAAATACAAATCTAACCATATTCTATAGTATGTTTTGAGACCCATGTAAAGTATTTCAAATTAAAAAAAGGCAAATGCTACTAAAAGTCAAAGGTGCTAAGAATTTGAGGGAGAGGCACATCTGGAGTATTAAGCCTTATTTGTATGGAAAAATAACACCAAAACCCCCAAATCTTGTACTCGTTCCTTAACTCCAAATTGCTTCCTTATTTATTGTTTCTTACATATATGCATATATGCATTTGTAGCCATCTTTTCTTTCCAGCTTTAATGAAGTATAATTGAAAAGCAAAATTGTATATAACATTTTGAACATATTTTTCAAGTGCTTTTCCAATTTAATTGTCTGGAAATATATAATTTATTACTTTTGATTGCTGAAAAATCAAGATAATCCAAAAAAACCTAAAGGAGTAAATAAATATCATTCATAATCCAAAGCTAAAATATATATGTGGAATATGTTGATATTTATTCTTAGTATCTAAAATTCGAACATAGTATTTTGTTCCAAATTTTGTTCTTTCTTTGTAAACTTCTATAAAAATATTTGTAATAGAACTTCACATTTTAATTTAACTTTTTAACATTTAAGTGTAGTTGGTATGAAATATTATATTGGTTATATTAGTTTCAGGTGTACAATACAGTGATTCAACATTTTTATACCTTACAATGTGGCCACCCCACTAATTCTAATAGTTGTCTGATTCATTTCACGTATTTTAACAAAATCCAGTTTAATAGCTTTAAGTTGTATCCCTAAAGATGTATTAAAATTTATTTGATGAATGCCCATATTTTTGCTATTAAAGATTATTAAATGTTGACTTTTGCAATTATCTGCAGTGCTATATCTTTTTAAACAACCATGATTATTTGACACAAATTTCTATAAAGAGCCTTGGTTAGACAAAAGACGTGTTGTTTTTTAAGGATTTGATGCTTACTGAAAAATATCAAAAAACTATGGTACATTTACACAATGGAATTCTATGCAGCAGAAAGAAAGAAGGACCTCCTACCCTTTGCAACATCATGGATGCAACTGGAAAGCATTATGCTAAGCGAAATAAGCCAGGCAGTGAAAGATAAATACCATATGATTTCACCTTTAACAGGAACCTAAACAACAAAACAAAGAAAGAAGCAGGGTA
>PVIA01018890.1:0-11710 GCA_004024845.1 Tonatia bakeri | reverse complement strand
GCAAGTGGAGGAGAGGGGACCCCATTATATCAGTGCTGTCCATCTAGTCCAGAGGAGGACACTGACCCCCACAACTGGTGCCAGCACACCTACACCCTATTCTGCAATGACCTCAGCATACAAGCAAGGTATGACAGATTCCCATATACCCAGCCTTGGTAAGTATCAAAATGGCTCTGTATCCAATTAACTGCTCTCCGATTCCTTCTGTTATGGTGAAAGATTTGGTGCCCATGAGCGTTCACTTATAAGAATATGAAACATTTATGTGAGTAAATCCATGATGTGTGGATGTGCACATGTTTGTGTGGGATAAGGTTTGTGTGCAGCATGAGCTGAGTGTGGATACAAACCCCACATGTATGTAGTTTTGTGTGTTACAGTCATTATGAGGAGATTTCTGGAAAGGCCATATTAGTCACAATGCTGTTAGGGCCTCAGAGGGAGAAAAGATTCATTACCCATGCTTTTGGTTTGGGGGAAACTGCCAGACTCACAAATCTCTTCCTGCATACCCTCTTCTTTCTGCTTTTCCCCACATCTCTGTGACAAGATTTCTATCCCTGCTCTCTTCTAACTACTATTTTCTTTATTGTATTTTAAGCACTCATAATTTTTTCATGCTCATCTTCTGCACATATTAGATAGAGAGACACCCTGTTGAATTAATTAGTAAAGTTGATAGTTAGATGAAATATTTGGAGTGTAAAAGAATGAATAATTATTCCTGCTCTCTTGGAATAAAAATGTACAACAACTTGTGTTTTTACCTCCTTTTTCACTCATTTGTTACTCTCTTTTTCTGTCTGGAGATTAAATCATCTTCTTCCCCATGCCACATACACACATGTGTACATAAGCGTTCCAATCCTACCTCTGAGAGACAGACAACTGTTCTTTATATTTCTCGTGCAGTGTGTACCTGGATTTAAATTACAGTCACTGCCCTGACTGGTGTGGCTTGGATTGTGGGCATCAACCCACAAGGCAAAAGTTTGCCAGTCCTGTCCCAGTGTGGGCACATGCCTGGGCTGTGGTTTGGTTTTCCTGATCAGGGTGCCGGTCAGGCCATGTATGAGAGGCAACCAATCAGTGTTTCTCTCAAACATTGATGTTTCTCTTTCTGTGTTCATCCCAACCGTTCCCTCTCTCCAAAAATAAATAAATAAATTCTTGTGAAAAATTACAACCAGCTAATAAGAATCAATATGTTCTATTTAGCATTTATTAGAACAAGTTGGACAGCAAAACAGCTCTCCGCTGGACACCACCTTTACCTTCCAGCTTCCCTATTGAGGACAGAACATCATAAATCACTACTTTTGAGAACCTCCTGCACTCCTGAAGCTGGCTTCAGCAGACACCTACAGCACAGAAATGGCCATCTTTGCAATGGGTGTGGTCATCCTCCTAGCTCCTGTCTCCCTGATCCTTGTCTCCTACTGGCGTATTATCTCCACTGTGATCCAAATGCAGTACGGGGAGAGTATATTCAAGGCTCCCTCTGCCTGTGGCTCCCACCTCATTGTTGTTTTCCTTTCCTATGCGTCAGGAATATTCACGTACATGTGAATGTGGCCAAACTCGAAGACCACTGAAGAGCGGGATAAGATGATATCTGTGTTTTATACAGTGGTGATGCCAATGTTGAACCCCATAATTTCTAGCCTGAGAAACGAGGATGTCAAAGGGGCTCTCAGGAAACTAACTAGAAGAAAGACTTTTTCTCATAGGCAGTGATGTATGGGTGTCACTTTTGGAGCTATGGTAACATCCTTAGAAGAGAAGCAGAACTTCGAAAAACAGCCATGAATCAGGTCGTTTCAACAAAAAAAGCATGAGACCCTGGCTGGTGTGGCTCAGTGGATTAATACCCAGCCTGCAAAGCAAAGGGCTGCTGTTTCAGTTCCCTGTCATGGCACATGCCTGGGTTATGAGCAAGGTCCCCAGTGAAGGGTGTGCAAAAGGCAACCACTCATTGATATTATTTTCCCTCTCTCCCTCCTTTTCCCTCTGTCTAAAAATAAATAAATAAAGTCTTTTTAAAAAGACTTTTTCAAAAAGCATGAAAGTGAAGGACAGTTTCTAGAAACTGTGAATACTGCACTCTAAGCTAGAAGATGGGGGGGGGGATAAAAAGATGAAAAGCCAGAATTTATCCTGAATATGAAAGCTTTCATGTTATCTTGAAGAGTTTGTGGTTAATTCATCTCATGTGGACATGTTTTATGCATGATACAATGGACTATAAGAGGTTTAAACTGGATTATCTTGAAATATGAATGTATGCATAATTCTAATATCAAAGATTCTTCAAGTTTGGATGTCTCCGTCATACAAATTTATGAATAAACTCTGACTAGAACAGTCAAAATATCTGGAAGAGTGTTTGATATTGGAATCATGGACCATAGGATAGCACTTTGTAAAAAGGACTAGACGTAATGATATTTGATTGTTCATAATGTTCTCTCCTGAAACCTGCAGGAAAGGCTTTTTGTAGTATCATCCAAATTTCATATAATTTTGGAGTATCAGAGTAAAAATGAATTCAACTATTTTCTAATCCAACCATATATCTGAGGTTTAAACTACTCCATCATATTTTTTATTGAATAATTATCTAGCATTTGCCTAAACAAGAATGATATAGCTCCTTACTCTCTTCGGTTGTTCTCTTTCATATACAGATATTTTTTTATTAAAAATGTGCTCCTTTGGTAGGAGAAATCCATTTTCTATGTATCTTGAACTCACTTTTGCTAGTTTTATTCCTGGAACAATTTTTTTGAGGGGGAAGGGGCAGGGACATGGGGATCACTGTGATCTCAGTGCTGCCTGGAGGGAAGGGGATAGCCAGGGCAGGCTTTCCAGAGGAGGGTACATTTGAGTTGGATGCTGAGGGAAGAACTGGAGCTAGCTAGGTAAAGAGTTGGGGGAAGAGCATTGCAGGCAGAAGGAACATCAAGAGCAAAGACCCATAGACGGAAGAGAGAAGATGAAGCTGGTGTGGCAGGTGGTAAGAAACTGTGAAGAGTGGAGGAGCTTGGACCTTATCCCAAAGGAGGACGTTAAAAATTTTTAGAGAGAGGGAAAGGGAAGGAGAAAGACATCGATCAGTTACCTCTCACATCACCCTGATGGGAGCAAACCCACAATGTAGGCACGTGCCTGACTAGGAAGTGAACCGCAGCCTCTGCACTTTTCAGGATGATGCCACTGATGCCACAACATCTGAGCCACACTGGTCAGGCCTGTTGGTTTTCAAATGGCAGGACTAGGAATCCTGGGTCAAGCCTCTTTTTGTAAACTTTGTGTAATTTTATTTTTTTACATTTTTTAAGATTGTAGAGAGGGGAAGAGAGGGAGAAAGAGAGTGAGAGAAACACCAATGTGCAGTTCCCTCTCATTATTGGGGACCTGGCCTGCAACCCAGGCATGTGCCCTGACTGGGAATTGAACCAACGACCCTTCAGCTCACAGACTGGCAGTCAATCCACTGAGCCACACCAGCCAGGGTTCAAAACCTCCCCCATGATTTTTGGGGAAATGCCGTATCAAGATTTAAAAGATGTAAAACTAGAAGGAGGAACCATTAAAAATGTGCAGATATATCATTTAACTAATACTATAGGCACCTGGAACCATTTGGTTTCTTGTGGTTATAAAGTATCCTAGAACAATTTTTTTATTATCATTCTCACCTCCCTTTCACCAGGGGCCACATTACCCTCGCAATTGCCTTCAAAGGGCCAAATGTAATTTTAGGACTGTATAAATGTTACTACTCCTTAACTAGGGGCAAGGAGCTTGGCAATACCGCTGGGTAGAAACAAGGTGTCTGTCCATATAAAACAAGGTGGAGGGCCAGAGTTGGCCCTCAGGCCTTGTGTTTGCCACGTCTGTTCTAGACCACAACTCATTGAAGTCAGTTCTCATATTTGCCCCAAATCAATTCTCATGCAACCATCCCCTTTTTCCTTTAAAATTCCTCTATCTAACATAATTTCCATCCCCACTGTCCAAATTCCAAACCCACAGAATCCTGAGCAAAATAAAATAGTTCACATTTTAAGGCATTATGTTTTGAGGGGGTTTGTGATGTGGCAATGGATAACTGAAACCCTGAGAGGATCATGCTCCTAATTATTTCATCAAAGTAGATGCTATGGTCTTTTTTCACATGACCAAAGAATAGCGGTCTGCTTGAAACTACTGCCTCTCATTCTGTGAAGGGAGACAGGGAATAAAGGACCAGAAAGCTTCTAAAGAAAAAATATTTAGTATACATATTCCCAACTCATAATAATATCATGTGTCAGTCAGGGCTATTAGTTGCAAGTAAGAGAAACTGACTATGCATGATTAAAGCTAAATGGACAAATATTGAAACAATGGTAATTCTGGTCCTATAGCCAGAACCACAGACCAAACCATCTCAAAGAACTACTTTTCAACACTAGATGGCGCAAATACCCTGCCAACACCATCAGTGCAGACCCTGCTTCCAGAGCTGCTCATTTGCTGAGCCTGGATATTGGGATGTTGCTGCTGCTTCTTCCACTGACAGAAAAAGAAAAAAAAGAAGAAGAAGAAATTGTCTGATGAAAAACACTGCCTTAGTCAATGATTAAGACTAATATCAACAGTGATAAGTCGTGTTGACAGTATGTCTCCTTGAGCTGGTATGATAGAAATAGCACTTTCGCAGTGACCTGCCTTCTTCACACTCATAAGCTGAACCTAATTATGAAAAAAACGAACCAAAACTAAGGACAACAAAAATTGAGAAATAAGAAATAACCAGAACAGAGAGAAATGAACCCAACTGAAGTCTGAATACCATTCAACCAGACTGGTGAGGTGGGGCGGAGTTGGAGACCTGCAGAGAGGGGTGAGAAGTCCTCGCAGGAAAGAGCAGTGGCTGGCTGGCGGGCGTGCAGGGTGCAGACGGCAGTTGGAAAACCACAGGAGCGCAGGGGCGGCTGACGGACCTGGTTGCAGACCCTGGGTGCGGGAGGCAACGAGCAGACCCAGTGAGGCGCGCAATATAGCTGGCTGGTCACAGCTACACGTTTCTGCGCAGACAATATCTAAACGAAAATGGGCAGCGACACAGACAGCGCAACCCAGGGACCCGGCGCCGCTGGGAAACAAAGCCTAAGAGCACCCACTGAAAACACCTATGGGAGCTGAGGCCAGGAAATTCTTTCAGCCTCACAGGAGGCTCCTTGGGGAAGCCCACAAAGTCCAAGAAAGTGCAAAGGCCCACCCGCCCGGGAGCCAGCACCAGGGGGGCCCAGCTTGCTTGTGAGAGGCAGCAAGGGGGACTGGAGTCCTAGAGAGAGCAGAACAAGTGCCATTGTTCCCTCTCAGACGCCGCCTCCACATACAACCTCACAACCCAGCAACTGGGGTGCCCCGCCCTGGTGAACACCTAAGGCTCTGCTGCCCTTATGTAACACCTGCAACCAGACCAAAGGAAAATAAAGAATAAAAAAGATGGCTCACAGAGAATTGAAATCCCCAGAGCCAATTTTTTTAAGTGACCGAGAGATAGCCAATTTATCAGATGCACAGTTCAAAGCACTGGTGATCAGGATGCTCACAGAATTGGTTGACTTTGGTCAGAAATTAGATAAACAAATGCAGACTACAATGAGAGAAATGAAGGAAAACACACAGGGAACCAATAGTGATGGGAAGAAAACTGGGACTCAAATCAATGGAGTGGACCAGAAGGAAGAAAGGAACAACCAAACAGAAAAGAATGAAGACACAAAAATTCAAAAAAATGAAGAGAGGCTTAGGGACCTCTAGGACATCTTTAAATGTTCCAACATCCGAATTACGGGGGTACCAGAAGAGGAAGAGGAAGAGCAGCAAGTGGAAAAGTTATTTGAACAAATAATAAAGAACCTCCCCAATCTGGCAAGGGAAATAGACTTCCAGAAAGTTCAGGAAGCTCAGAGAGTCCCAAAGAGGTTGGACCCAAGGAGGAACACACCAAGGCACATCATAATTACATTAGCCAAGGTAAAAATGAAGGAGAGAATCCTAAAAAGCAGGAAGAGATAAGGGGACAGATACCTACAAAGGAGCTCCAATCAGAATGCCAGCTGATTTCTCGAAAGAGACCTTACAGGCAAGAAGGGGCCAGAAAGAGGTATTCCAAGTCCTGAAAGGCAAGGACCTACATCCCAGATTGCTCTATCCAGCAAAGCTTTCATTTAGAATGGAAGGGCAGATAAAGTGCTTCTCGGACAAGGCCAAGTTAAAGTTCATCATCACCATGCCCTTATTATATGAAATGTTAAAGGGACTTACCTAAAAAAATGAAGATCAAAAATATGAACAGTAAAAAAAGACTTCAAATTCATAGTTAGTAACAACCATACCTAAAACAAAAGCAAACTAAGCAAACAACTAGAACAGGAAAAGAACCACAGAAATGAAGATCACATGGAGGGTTAGCAACAGGGAAAGGGAGGAGGAGAGAGGGGGAAAAGACATAGAGAATAAGTAGCATAGACAATAGGTAGAAAATAGACAAGGGGAGGGCAAGAATAGTAGGGGAAATGTAGAAGCTAAAGAATTTATGACACATAGACATTAACTAAAGGGGGGGAATGGGTGGGAGGGGGTTGGCAGAGTGGAGGGGAGTGAGGGGAAAAATGGGACAACTGTAACAGCATAATCAATAAAAACAAATAAATAAATAAAAATTATGAAAAAAACATCGGGAAAATTCTAATAGATGAGCTTCTCACAAAATATAGGACCACTACTCCTCAAAACTGTAAAGGTTATCAAAAAGAAGTCTGAGAAATTGTCACAGCCCAGAGGAATCTATGGAGACATGACAACTAAATCTAACACACTATCTGGTTGGATTAGAAAATGGATAAGTAAAAAAATTAATAATAATACAAAAAAATCCTAAAGAAATCTGAATAAAATATGGACTTTAGTTAATAATAAGGTATCAATGTTATTTTCTTAATTATAACAAAGGTGCCATAGTAATGTAAGATAAACTGATGAACAAAATGGAACCAGAGGCGTGGGTACATGGAACAGACTGACAGCTGTCAGAGGGGAGCAGGGAGAGAGGACTGGATGAGAGAAGGTGAACAGAGTAGCCAAAGAACATACATGCATCACCCATAGACACAGAAAGAGTGAGGTGATGGCCAGAGGGAAGGGGGGTAGGGACTGGGTGGAGGTGGGCAAAGAGGGGAGAAATAAGGACACCTGGAATAGTGTCAAAAATAAAAATAAAGTTAGAACAAATAATAAGGAAAAGTGAGTGGGTATATGAGAGCTCACTGCACAAAACTTTTCAATATTTTTATAAATCTGAAACTGCTTTAAAGTATCTATTTTTAAAAAATACAACAAACAGTTTCCTGTCTTTGTTTCTCACACCACCACCTCTTTATTTAAAGACTAAACTGGGCCTATCTAATTGAGATCAAGTTACATGCTATGCCCCAGCTGCAATGAAGACAAAGAAAGTGCATTTCAGGTCATATTCAAGTTCTGTGGAGAGAGACACACTCTAAAATCCCCCTACATTCACAGAAAACTATAGACATGGAAAGGGTATTCAATGATCAGAAGCAAAATTTTGACAAATGTCCATTACGTACAGCTTATGAAACCAAATTATCCCCACTAATGTCTTGACGACTTAAAAATTCTAGACTGACTAGTGCAATTCACAATCTACACAATGCAATATTCTGAGGATGTGTGTAACACAGAGCTTTGAGTGAAGAGATACAATACTTTAGCATAGGGAATCTTCTGTTCAACATTAAGACAGCCCTCAGCCAGTTGTATTTACTTGTATACTCCCAACTATTAGGACAATATCTGCCACATTTGATTTGCAATACAAATTTGCTGAATGAGTATGGAAGAGGTCTAGGAAAAATTTTGCCTTAAGTGAGGTCAAGTTTCTCTGTGTGTTTTTTTTTTAAATGCAGACAGAATAGTTAGTAAGAAGTGAACCAATAAATCAGAAGAGCTGAATTTCATGGTGATGAAAGGGAATGGAGTTTGTAACAAAAAATTCTATGCATCTTGAGGGTCTGGTTCTAGATGGCTTCAGAGACATTTATCTATATGGTAAGAGTCATGTTTTTTTAGTGCTTCTCTAGGGATTACAATAAACAGCTTTAAGTTTTTATACCCTAGAGTTACTGTAACACTGATTCTGAGTTGAAGAGTTTATTTCCTTTAGCATGTTAAAGATGGTTTTTTACTGTCTTCTGCTCTATGTGGCTTCTAATGAGAAAAGCCATCAATATTCAAATCATAATAAACTCAGTTGAGCAGAGGCGCAGAGAGATACCTTACAAAGGTGTGCCATCACAATAGCTAGACCTCCTGTGAGGTGACTGCAACCTGAAAATGACCCTTGTCCCATCAGAGAGCACCATCTTGGTTTCAGTGGACCTTTGAAAATACCTGGTCAGAAACTTCAAGTCTACAAGAGGTATGAAAGGAAGGCTGATCATTCTCCCTCCTACTTAGTGCATTTTCCATGTCCCTGCACTCTTAATTGACTCAAGACAAAGTCTGAGCATGTTCACTGGAAATACTTTCAAATTAAATTTGTATTTTGCCTAGCTAGTTAAACACGACTTTTATGAAGACCACTCCCATCAGAAACGATTCATGGCAAACATCATACCCTCAATTTTAGAAAACATCATTCCACCATTCGGTCATCTCTTACCTCTAGATCTCGCATCATTGAGAGAGCAGCTGTGGGAGAAGTATGATGTGATCTGAGGTTGAACCTTAGATGTGTGTAAAGCTCAAAATGTAAAAGGGTTAATAATATCATCAACCTCACCTAAAAATAAAACTTAAGCTACATTAATTACTAAGGCTTTGATGTTCAGCACTCCACTGTGTGCAGAAGGTACAATAACAAAGGAATAGATTTGTCCTCATAGTGTTTGCAATTCAATGACATAAATAGGTGACACATACACAATTATAAAGTGCTCTAATACACATAAGACACAAAGGGTTATAAGACAATTAAAAAATGACTCCTTGGTTTGGCCAAAGGAAGGCAAGAAATCTTCACAGCGGAAATGATGTTTCAGCTGAAAATTGCAAGATGAACAGGAAGTTATACATAATTGCAGGAAGAGGCTTCCAAGATAGAGAGCCACGTGCAGAAGGCAAGGAGGGGTGAGAGGACATGACGTGTGAACACAACAGAAAATATTTTCCTGTGGCCAGAGCATCAGAAGTGTAGGGGATTCACAATTGGAAAAATAAGCACATACCAGAGAAAAAGCCCTTATTAAAGGGTTTGCCCTTAATCCCAAGGACAGTAGGAAGTGACTGAAACATGTTAAGCAGGTAACTTAATCAGAGTTGTTCTAGGATCACACAAAAGTCAAAGATAGTTTGAAAAGAACCAAGTGGAATCAGCTTCTTACAATATTCCAAGACAGAGAAAATAAGGGCCAGAATCTACAATCAGTGTGGTATGGATGGGAAGGGGGCACTGTATCAGTATTCAGGAGGAAAAGTAATGAAGTCTGGGGGATGAATTAAAGCATTTTCATCCTGGTTCCTGGGCAATATGGTGGGTATTGTCATTCTCTGAAATGGGGTAGATAAAAGGAGAAGGCTCGGGGTGGAGGGAGAGAATGAGTATAATTTATAACTCGCTGCTGTTTAAATCTGTGTATATTCTATGAGGCTGTGTTGTTGATGCACGCAGTCTTTGTGTCTAAATTCCTTATGCATAGAGCTCAGTATGTTCCTACATTCTGTTTATACAGTTATTTCCCTGATTTTCTTCATTGTTGATCCATGCATTCAACAATTTACTGGGCATCTACCTTGCTAGGAACTGCAATGAAAAGTTGAATAACATCATTTCTTCTCTCAAGGAACATACAAGCTTGACTGTGAGATGGAGACATAAGTTAATGATTATTCTAAAATAAAGACTATGAAAGTGGTATTTCTTGTGTCCAGTGTAAATAATATCTTGAAACTTCCTGCTGCTCTCAACAAATTGTTTTACTCATTGCTCTCGTACTGTCACCCAATGATGACCACTTCAGCTTGTCCTGTCCCTGAGCTCAGACTTGGTCCAGTTTGCAGAGAGTGGGTGGAAGTTTGCCTGGCAGTGAATATCATGACTTGGAGTCACATTGCTCTAGACGCATACCCCCAACACCAACACTTGCTGGCAGCCTATACTTAGCAAATTTGTTTGTTCCTCCTGTTCCTTGTCTGTAAAGTGGGACTAATAAAAGTCTCTATTATCTTTAGGCTGTTGTCAGACCCACAGCATCATAAATGCAAAATATTTGTATTAGTGCCTGGTACTTATTTGGTGTTCAACAAATGTTCATTTTTATGTGAAAATGAAAAAGATATCAAAAAATTTTCTTAGAAGAAGTGATACCTGCCTTGAAGTTTTTAAAATGAATAGAATTCAGAAAAAAAAATTAAATAGCACTTTCTCATTATTTTTGTTCTTTCCCTCCCTCCTTCCTTCACCACCCTAACTTCACATCTTGCAGCTGCTCAGGGCTTTACTCAGTGTCCTCTTTGCAGTGAAGTCCTCTGTGACACTCCCCACACTGCCACATGCCTATCTCCTCCCCGGTCTTCTTCTTCATTCTTCTGGTACCTATCTAACAGACTACACATTCTACTTACATAAGTTTTCATAATCTGTTTTCCCTAGTACAAGATGAGTTCTGTGAGGGCAGAGATTTTTGTTGGTTTTACTTACTGATATATGATCTTCAGCATATAGAACACTGTGGAGAAGACAATCAATGTCTATTGAATAAATTATTCTCTTCTCAGAGATGAAAAGCAATGTCTATGGTGATTTGGGCAATGGTAAGATAAGAAGTGAATTTTGAAAGGTAAACTTAACATTATATCATAATAATGATAATGGTATTTATTATATATGTATTATATACAACTGACCATGCTAAGATCTTTAGATTTATTCCTTTATTTAAGGGCATAGTCATCAGAAAGAATTACAGTCTCATTTTTGAAGCTTAGTTATTGATACAATCATGAAAACTTGTTTGTTTTCCACAGGATTTAATATTATGAGTCACACCTGCACTTTACTAACATGTAACACTTGAGCTTCACATTTCTGGAGAATAAAGACACAAGTCAACCAACAGAAAATGATGAAAGGGTTTATGCACAACACACCTACATTCTCTCTATGGTCTGATAGTATCTAGAGTCTGTTTTCCCTTTGTGTGATCATGAATATATGTAAGCCACATGGAGAATATTTAGCGCAGGGATCAAAATAAGCCACAGTTTCTGTATTGTGTGTCTTGTTTAAACTGCAATTCTCTTGGTTTACAATGAAGATTCCTCCAGTATGCTGAAATCTTCCTGAGTGAGCACTGCCATCCTCACACGCTTCTGACCCCAGGTCAGCACCTCTCCTGAGAATGAGAACTGCTGTTGTTACAGAGCAAGAAGGGAGGACCCAAACAAGCAAAGGGGCCCGGGACGGTGATGCTCTTACTGAAAGAAATTCGGGTCCGTCTTGTCCGCCGCCATATAGGAAAGATATCTCTCAATGCCAGAGATTGGTGAAAAGGAAAGGAAAACGTTTATTTTGTGCTATACAAAATTTAAGGCAGTGACCTAATATTTTTTTTACCAAAATCCCAAA
>PVIA01018889.1:0-11702 GCA_004024845.1 Tonatia bakeri | reverse complement strand
ATGTTCATAACAGCACAATTCACAATAACCAAGTGCTGAAAGCAACCTAGGTGCGCATCAGTAAATGAATGGATCAAAAAACTATGGTATGTTTACACAATGGAATTCTATGCAGCAGAAAGAAAGAAGGAGCTCCTACCCTTTGTAACAGCATGGATGGAACTGGAAAGCATTATGCTAAGTGAAATAAGCCAGGCAGGGAAAGACAAATATCATATGATCTCACCTTTAACAGGAGTCTAATCAACAAAACAAACAAACAAACAAGCAAAATATAACCAAAGACAATGAAATTGAGAATAGACTGACAGTGACCTGAGGGGAGAGGGGAGGGAATTTCACGGCAAGGGGGAAGGGTTCGAAGGAACTAATATAAAGGACATATGGACAATAACAAGGGGGCTTGGAAACGGGAGGGAGTTGGGGAGGACTGGGGGGTTGGGCTGGGATGGGGATAAAGGGCAGAAAACTATACTTGAACAACAATTGAAATAAAAAATAATGTAAAATAAATTAAAAAATAAAATAAAATAAGATAAAATAAAATAATAAAAATAAAATAAAATAAATAAAATAAAATAAAATAAAATAAAATAAAATAAAATAAAAATCTGCCCATATTCCAAAAAAAAAGTAATGGTGGGTAAGTTCAACTTATTAAGAGATTAAATACATTTATGAAACAATCCATGCATTACAGTTTATAAATCTAAGGAGTAATGTAGAGACCAGCTTCCCCAAGGCTGACACCTCCCCAGTCAAGCTTCATTATTCACTTTTTACCTGGGATTTTCAACCATCAAATAGGACTAATTGCAGTTGATACTTTCTTTCCTAGAGGGATGTTGTTATCATTATTCAGACAGTGTGGGTCAAGAAACTAAGGATTTAATGACAACAAACCTGTTATTGAAAAGTAGTAAAATATAGTTGAAAGGAGCACATGCCCTCTATGAGACAGCCAGGTTTCACACCCATCACTCCATTTACTTCCCAGTGAATACAAAAATTTCACATACTCTCTCAGAGCTTCATGTTCTTTAGCAGTACAACTGTGGGGGGCAGGGCAGGAATTTACCTACCTTGGTCAGGTCCCCATGAAAATTGTGGTCAATATATGTAAAATCCTGACCACCTAAATATCAAAAATAAAATGAGGCAATTGTTTTACATATTTTATGACTGACTTACCCTGTCACAAGTGCTTCTACATAGAGGCTAATTAAATGATCCCCTTCATTCTGGGACACATGGCTTGCTTGTGTTATCAAATCATCCACACAAGTTCCAAGAATAGCTCATTCCACATAAAAGACTAATAATCCACAATTGTGCAATGAGTGACTGATAACTGAAGTCCCATAGCTACATATACTATTATATCTGTGCTGGAGACTCCTAATCCTTCCAGCTCTTAATCCTTCCTAGATCTCCAATTCACATATCCAATGGCCTGTTGGACATCCCCACCTGAGCAGACACAGAACTCTTAGTTTCTTA
The DNA here is from genome assembly GCA_004024845.1 of Tonatia bakeri. NCBI lineage: Eukaryota > Metazoa > Chordata > Mammalia > Chiroptera > Phyllostomidae > Tonatia > Tonatia bakeri. The sequence goes on along the minus strand of PVIA01018889.1, from coordinate 10,202 downwards.
ATTCTTCCCTGTACTCTGTCCCTGCTAGTCATCCTTTTTCAGCAAATAAAATGACATTCCATTTTGCATTCAAGAGAGAAAGTTTTTAACAATGTCTAAACTCGCTAACAGTGTATTATAATGTGTACTTTTCCACACCACACAGGACTGCAAATACTATACATATTTTTAAATTTTGCCAAATGATACTTGTTCTAGTTAATATTTCCTTGATGAATATAGATTTTCATGCTCTCTCAGACCCTTTGTAAGTCTTCCTATCCATTCAAATGCCAATATTTTGATCAGACACTAAAACTGTTTTTATACTACCACCTGCACTAACTGAGGACTAATTGAATTTCAGTCTTTATCCTTAAAACATTCTCTTCAATAGTCCATGTTTTAGAAAATACCTGCATTTACAATCAAGTACTTGGCTCTTCCCTGAGTTACTCAAATTGATAGTAGCATTTTCCTCAGTTATGGTCCCACTTGTTATTGCTTTGTTTCAGGATGCACACAGAAAACTACACTTCTTTACTGGTGTTTTCCAATTTTTGAAGCCCTGACAAAGCATTCATTATCCTATAAGTTTAACCAAGAACCTTCAGAATTTCAACTCTGGTTGCTACCTGTACTTTCTTGTGATTTCCTTCCCAACTCCCAAACTGAGTTTACCTTCTCTCAAACAATTAGTAAAATGGGGAGTTAAAGCAGTGCTTGGGGACAGGGCATCAGAGGAAGAACATTATGTTCTTTCAAATCATCACTATTAGCTACTTATATGATCCTTGGATATTTAGGAGGTAAAATATGATTTGTTACATTATTTTTTCAAAAGCTAATAACATTCATATTTGTCAACCTATGTGGAAATCTAGAGCTTAAATTCTTGCAAGCTCTGTGAGCTCAATAAATGTCCACTCAAGAGGTTCAGTTCAAATGTTGTTTTATTCATAAAGCCTTCTCATCAACTCTCAGTGAAATAAAATTGGGACTTTACCTTGCAATTAACTCCCAGGACCATCTCCACATGCCCTTTGACAGCACTCATACATACAGATTTATACTTAAGTTAACCATGCATTTTTTCCCTTTCTAGTGCATTTAGGAAAGTGACCTACTTTTACTTGCATTTTTAGCACTTTCTAGAAAACTCAGGACAATAGCTTTCAAAAACCAAATAGGTCAATCTTTCTCTTTCTTTTTTTTTATGTATCCCATCTTACAAATTAAATTCAATCAAAATTTATTATGCATCTACTATGTGCTGGAGATAGTGCCGTATGCTACAGGGTTAACAACCTAGTACAGTATGGCTTCTATTTCTCTGTCTCTTTCAGGTTAATCTTAGAGCCAGAGAAGTAAGACAGAAGTAATAGAAGGAAGACAGTAAAATACCCTGTACAAAGAACTATGGCTGAAATGAACCCAGATTAGTATGAGAGAATAGAGGGGGTAGTCATCCAGGTAACTCAGAGGGAGATTATAAAGAAATAAAGTGGTCCTGGAACTGAATATTGAAGGATGAGCCCAAAAGATAGAACAACAGAAAAAAAGTATGTCAAGCAAACAGAATACTATTTACAGAAGAACGAGTAAACATTCAGGAAATTGGAAGTTACACATAGTAGGGGGACTAAGAGAGTAAGGGAAAAAGAGGCTGGAGTAGCAGTCAGTGGTTGGATCATGAATGACTTTAAGTGGTAGGCTAATTTTCTGAGAAATGGAGAACCATTCCTCATGTAGCCTATCACTTACATGTGTGTCATTGAGTCCAGCTGCCGAAGGTATGCAGTCAGCAATGGAATCACAACTGATACACTTGTTTGGTAGCTCACAGCCTTCATGGAAGTCTCTACACTGTTAGATTAAATCAAATCATGATTTTCATTGCTGACATTCCTATTGTTCTACATCATTTCCTTCCTCCCAATTCTCAGAGGAAAATAAAAAAGAAATAACATTTGAAGCCTAAGAAAAAATCTTCAGCCAAAGACTCTTGTTTTCCCCTTGCTCCTCACTTCTCATGCAACAATTAAATAAAATTCTTGTCATGCATTTTTCACACATTCACCTGAATGAAAAGCTTGAGTGAGTAAAAAATCTTCACAAGAGATTTCATTTCCAGTGCGCAAATAATCAGATTGAAAAAAACTCCTCTTATTTTAACCAAGTGAGAGTGGTTTTAAAAAGAGAGTTATTTAATGCCCATAAAAATAATATGCCATATCTCTCAAGATTTCAAAACCAAGCATTTGTGACATTATATCTACATGTTAAGAAAAGGTATATAAGCCCAAAGGAATGATCTCAAAACAATGTAAGAGGAGAGCTGATTTGATAATAACTTTGCAAAATCTCCATTCACAGTTGACATCATCTATAGTCTCATTAAACTCAACAGTTAAACCATTTTACTGAATAATATACATGTATTTCATCCAAACAGATGAACTTTGTGAAAAGATTTGAGATTTTAACACCATAAACATCTCTCTTAAAAGATAATCTTTTTTTTTTTTTTTAGTATTTTAAGTACAACATACACAGATATACACACACCAACACACAAATATGCTTTCACAGACATTCACCATGAAACACCACCTGGAAAATCAAGTCCATGCACTCTCTAATGGATATCATAGACATGTCTACAGGAGTCTACAGGTAGTTAAAAACCAAGGCCAAATATGTTAGCCAAACATTTAGATGACAATTAAATTTAGAATAATTTTTTAGAAGATATATTTAACTATTTTCTCAATGGAAAATTAATATTTCAATAGGCAAGCATTGTATTAAGCCACTTTCCTTTATAAAAACTAAGGAATAAAATGATAGTCTATAAATACAGCTGAATTCCTTTTTAAATTAATTTTGGCCTATTCTCCATACCATCCAGCAAGACAAAATACTCTCATTCTGGTAAATGGAGATCATGTTTTCTAAACAGTCTAAGCAAAAGTTGTTGATTGTGACAATCACAATGGGCACAAAGGTTAGAAATTTTTACCCTCCCTCAAGCAACAACAGCACCATGGCATGACTTTCTCTTTCAGTCTAAACATGATTAAAAAATGCTTGGATTCTTAAAAAACTTAAAACAATAAAACTAGAAGATCTATATTCCATCTTCTCTGTTTCCCAGAAGATAGACTTTTGTTCAAATGATATACCTGGCACAGAATTTCTAAACCTACTTTACCCTTACTTTATAGTCACACCACACATATTTTGCCAACGATATTCACTTCTGTCATCTTATCTACCTAGTATTCCTTGTCTCTCTTCTGTGTGGATTCTCCCTTCCTTCCCAGTTAACAATCACTTTCTCCCCAACAGGCCTCCCAAACTCCTGGAATTGGCACTTAATAGATGTGCCGAATGGATGCCACAGTGCTTTAAATGACCTCAGGGTTAATTTATGAATAGCCTTATTTTGCAAAATAGTTTTCCTTAGATACAAACTTGTAACCTGCTATTATTATGACCTTGACTTGAGACAAGAGATTTATAAGAAAAAATGGTAGTTATTTCCTTTAATATGTCAGCAACCTCTTTCTGTGGCTCATTTTGTACTGCATATCGAACAGTCTTTCTAGGATATGATTTGTAGCAATTAAACAGCTTTTTATACATTTAAATTATTGTTTGGTTAAATGAAAAACCAATATACTTTCTTCAAGAGCAAAACAGCCATTAGTCAGCTCACTCTTGAGTTACATTTGGCCTTAAATTTTGACTTGCAACATTCACCATTATTACTGGATGATAAATTACAATGAGAAAATATAGTTCTCATCCCTGTAAACTCTATTCTAAATGGCCTTAGCAGTGCTTAATAGTACATCCCCAGAATACCCAAAGTCAATTTCCCTTGACACAAATCACCAGAATGTCAAACAACTTCATAAAGACCATTAAATCACTGTCATTACTGCAGACAGGGCTTCCTGCAAATACAGTAACAAAGTAGACTGAAGAAAATTAAGGAATAAATTAAAAATATATAAGCAACACCATTGTCATGTTAAAACCCACGTATGAACTACTTACTATGAAGTTCTAAATAGTTTCTTCTCATGGGATGTTTACTTGTATTTTAACTTCATGCTGATGATCATACCCATAATAGCCACTAAACTGTAATAAACAGTAAAAGCAATAGACATCTTAAACATACCAACCTGATATTAAACATCATGGATGTTTTTCAAAAATACTCTGGTAGGTAGACACCATAGAAGCTAAAGTTTGAGTGAAGGAATAAATTCCAATAATCCAAAATTCTGGAATTTTATTAGAAATTTCTTTTTTATAGATCTCTTTATGGCCATGTTTACCCAAGTGATATATAGATAATAGGATACTTCACAAAATATAGTGTCAGTATAAATATGAGATAATATTGATGTTAATTAAGGGGAAGGGAAGCTGGCAAATGGTTACTGAATATCTACTATTGCCAGGCACTTCATACAGATAATTTTGCATAAGGCTTACATCATCTGAGGAACAAGTTAATTCGATAATTTTTAGATGGGGAAAATGAGACTTAGGGGAATTATGCTCCTTGGCCCTGCAACCCAGCTGGTGAGGATCAAAGCTGATTTTGGGATGCAAGTACATCTGATTTTAAAGAAAGAAGGACACAATGAATAGTTGTGGAAAAAATTAATGAAAACTTTATAAAGAATCTATTTAAGTGTAAGAAATTAATATTTTCTTCCCTTTTGAGAATTCAAAAAGTTAAATTTTGTTTTAAATGTTTCATGTCCAAATTAATACAAAAGACAACCTGCGAACAAACTTCTAACCCTAGTTACTATTCTCTCCAGCTTTACCAAAATGGAAATGGCCAAATCCTATAAACAAAGAGACACCTCTGCCTCAACATGGAGCTATATCACTTACCCCAAATTTAGGTATTCAAAGATTTTTCTCTATTGAACTATTATCATTATGTAATTCAGAAAATAACCAATTAATTTTATAGTAAAAATAATCTACATAAATATAAAGACAGTAGCAGCTGAGATTCAGAGAGAGGATCCTGCTGCCTTGTTTCCTACACATTTCTGTGTTCTCTACTTCTCCTATAGTATGCTTTTATTATTTTTATAAATACAAGAAATAAAAATATTAGAAATTAAATACATATGCTTACAGACATTTTAAATAAGGCTACATGGTCTTGGGTCACTAATCAATATCATTTTAATTAAATAAACTTTTGCATAATCTTGAAACAAAATCATAGACTGCCTCAGGCAGCAAAACATGGAATATTGTTCTATTGCAGCACTTTTCAAACTTTTTCATCTCATGGCACACATAAACTAACTACTAAAATTCTGTGGCATACCAGAAATTATATTTTGTGCCAATGTGACAAAACATAGGTATAATTTTGATTCATTTTACATCAGATGACTATTGTTGTGTTGGCTGTTGTCATATTTTTATTTGACAATCTAAGAGAAGAGAGGCCAGCGTCCCTGATAGGTAGTCAGGTGTTACATGGCTTTAAAATTCTTATGCAAACTGGTTGAAAGTTGGTGCTCCAGTGAACAGGCTCTGTCTTCTACAACCTTTGATGAGATGCCAGTCTTCTACCCTAAATAAGATATCAACTTAGCAAGTGCATGTTAACATAAAGCCATTGTATTTCTGTTATTATATGTTTGTAATTAGCACTTACATGGATGAATAAGAGCTGCTGATGCCTAGGGTCCAACGGAGAGTGCTTATGTCATTTCCTTATGTCTTTTTCATAATTACAGTAATATATGAAATGCAAGCAGGAGATTAATATTTTATCAATATAATAACTACTTCTTAAAAAGCAGTCTCAGTTCTCTGCAATATATTATACCTATTTTTTAAAACCAAGTAGCTAATGATGTCAGCATGATAGCCAAATATGACATAGATTATTGTACCCCTTCTCAAAAAATTTGTCATCCATTCATAGACAAAAGTTTCTTTGTGGAACTGTGGCATCTAGAACCATATGTCAAGAGACCTGGGAGGAGTTGTCATATACCCACATGTAGCATAAAAGGCATAGAGACCTTGGTTAAACTGTGGACTCTGCAGTGACCTCTGATCCAGCTATAGTCTGCCTCAGTCAGAGTCCAGCAGCCCCTGAGAAACACTGTCAGATAATCAACCAAGAGCCTTTGGGTAAGTCCGGGAGTCCAGCAGAGAAGTTCCAACATACCACTGAAGAAAAAAAAAAAACAGTTTAGATACGTTGGAAAGGATAAGTAGAACAGTTTATCTTTATGCATGTTACCCCTCCCTCAAAGTAACACAGCTCAGCACCAAGAGAGATCTTCTTGGACCCCTGATTTCTCCCACAGAGGAACAAAAGAACTTGTGAGTGAGCACCTGGCTTCCTCAGGTGCCAATGATGCCCATTTCCCCAGGGTACTGAAAGGTGATCTACAAAACAGAGGTTGTGATAGTAGCAGAGAGTCCAGAAATCAACCCCACTAGTAGGTCCAACTAATATTTGACAGGACAGCCAAGAATACTTAATGTAGAAAGGACAGTTTCCTCAATAAATGGTAGTAGGAAAACTGAATAACAGAACACAGAAAATAAAATTGGACCCCTAGATTATACCACTCCTAAAAAATTAACCTGAAATGGGTTAAAGACTCAAAATTAAGAACTGAAACCATAAAACTCCTAGGAAAAATACAAGGAAAAATGTCCTTCACATTAGTCTTGGCAATGAGTTTTTGGATTTGACACCAAAAACACAAGCAACAAAAGCAAAAAATCAATCAATAAATAAGTGAGCCTGCATCAGTCCAAATATTCTCACACACACAAAAAAAGAGATAATTAATAAAGTGATGGGTGTGTTAATTAATTAGATGGGTAATCCCTTCAAATGTATATCAAATCAACATACGTACACTTTAAATATCCTACAATTTTGTTAATTACACTTCAGTAAAACTGAAATTAAAAAATACAATAAAATATAATAAAATCACAACCTAAGGAAATTAAAAGAATATTTTCATACCATCTATCTGATAATTATTTAATATCCAAAATATATAGGAACTCATACAACTCAGTAACAAAAAACAACAATGCCAATACAATTTAAAAATGGGCCTGAATAAACATTTCTTCAAAAATATATATACACATGGCCAACAGGTACACGAAAATGTACTCAACATCACTGATCATCAGGGAAGCAAAAATCAAAATAAAAACCACAATGAAATATTGCCTCACGCCTGTTAGAATAACTAGCACCACAATGGCAAGAGATAAGTATAGGAGAGGACTCAAACAAAGGGGAACATTTGCACGCCATTGATGGGATACAAATTGGTGCAGCCACTGTGAAAAACAGCATGGAAGTTCCTCAAAATATTAAAAATAGAACTACCATATGATTCAGAAATCCCACTTCTAGGTATATATTAAAATTAAAACATCATTTAAATTCCCTTTGTACAAATGAGAAATAATGAGATCAGTACAGATTCACAAGTTTGTTCAAACTCCCTTCAGTAGTAAGCCAGTGTGTGACCCCAAATCCTCTGAGCAGTCCTGTTCACTGAAGAATTACATTAGGCAGCTTTCTTTCACATGAGAGTGATCATCATAGGTCAATAAAAACTAAGCAGAATTCATTGAATCATACAGAGAGAAGAGGAGAAGGGAAAGAATGAAATTCAGCTCATCTACTTCATCCATTAAGACTAGAGAGAATACAATTTTATCCAGTCAGCTCAAAATCACTTGCCATTTACAAATTACAGACAACTTAGTGAGATGGCACAGTCAACTACGATAACATAGAAGGAAAAGTAAGATTTTAAAAAGTGGTAGCGAGAAAATGAAGACAACTGTACTTGAACAACAATAAAAAAAGTTAGCTAGAAAAAATAACATAAGTAAATAAATAAATAACATTTGAGATCTGTAGTAAAAATATAAAAATAAAATAAAATAAAAAATGGAGTCCAGGGGGAGAGAAGCAGAGGAAGAAAACCAGAAAAGGAAAGTAGGGGAAAGAGTCTGCTTTAAGAAGGAATCTCTGATCCCTTGTCCCCTAACTAAACTTTTTCATTCTGTGTGCCCTGCTAGGCTTTCGTCTATACAAAGTTCCAATGATGAGAACATAGGCAGTCTTTATTTTAATTATTAAAAATAATAAAACAAAACATTTCAAAGCATCACACCCGGGGAATTTTTCAAAATGATTCTTGGGCATGCATTATTTCAATTCAAATGCAGTACTTCTGTGTGCCAGAAAGTCACACAGATTCTGTAACTGCTACTGCAGAATCTTTTATAAGGCTGAGCAAAACCCAGTCTGTGCAAGACACAGGTTCCTGGGACATTCATCATTCTTTTACATTCCTCTATGGCTTGGCCCCTTTGTTAAGCCAGGTTTGCATTTGTGTTTTTGTTTCTTTTCTTTTGAACACCACACACTTTTGATCCTTAGCATACACTTCTCTGTCTTTTGCACAAAGTGATTGAAAATCTTATCTAGGCTTTCTGTAAATCACTGTTTTGTCATTTTCCTTCTTTTCCTATCAAGGCTCAGGTTTTGTCAAGATTCTTTTTTCAAAAATGAAACTACATCAAAATATAGGTATTTTTCTAGTTTTTTTCCTTTCTGTATCAGTATTTTGACAAACACAATGTTAAAAGACACGGGGTGGGGGGGCTGTGGCGAGGCAGTTGGATGAAAGAAGGCTAAGGGGTTAACACAGACACAGACAAGGGTGTGGTGAGAGCCAGAAGGAAATGGGGTGTGGGTAGGTGGAGGTGGGCAAAGGGGAATACAGAAAGACACTTTGGGGCAATAGGTGCGAAATGCTGTGTGAATATGATATTTTGTTGAATTGTACATTGAAAATTATATGGTTTTGTGATCTAATGTCACCCTAAGAAATTCAGTTTTAAAAAGTAATAAGACAAACAAATAAAATATAACCAAAGACACTGAAATAGAGAGAACAGGCTGACAGTGACCAGAGGGGAGGGGGGAGAGAATTTCAGGGGAAAAGGGGAAGGGTTTACAGGAACAGGGATAAAGGACACATGGACAAGAACTAGGAGGGGGGTAGAAATGGGAGGGAGATGGGGAGGGCTGTGGGGGTGAGCTGGAATGGGAGTAAAAGACAGAAAACTGTACTTGAGCAACAATTAAAATAAAAAATAGGAAAATTATACTTCTCATACATAAAAAAAAGGTAATAAAAGTTCCTGGGCTCAGAAAAGCCCCTATTTTGTAAAATTTTATCATGTAGCACTTACAAACTAAAACTCTGGCATGGGCAGTCTTGGCTAACATTAAAAACAAATGAAAGGCATTGGCTTTACCATTCTGTGAAGTCATCTGAGTGTCTAGGCACCCTCTGCTCTGGAGTTTGTGACATTTGCTCTTGCTAGCTCATTGGCTTTTCTTTTAGTGAATTTATTAGGGCAACACTGGTTGATAAAATTATATAGCTTTCAAGTGTACAATTCTGTATATTGCATTGTGTGGTCACCAAACAAATTCAAGTCTCCTTGTACCACCATATATTTGACCCATTTTACCCTCTCTTACCTCTCCCACCCCCTTTCTTTCTGGTAACTACCATATTGCTGTGTCTGTGAGTTTGTTTGTTTTGTTTGTTTACTTATTGCTTTAACTTTATATCTCATCTATGAGTGAAATTACATGGTTCTTATGTTTCCCATCTGATTTATTTTCTTGACCATGATGTTCTCCAGATACACCTATACATGTTAGTTGGTTGGTTTGCCTATTTTATTTATTTTTAAAAAATATTTTTTATTTTAATTGTTCTTGCAGTACAATTTTCTATCTTTTACTCCCACCCCACCTACCCACCCAACCCTCCCCTCAACCCTCCCATTTCCACACACCCCTAGTTTTTAGCCATGTGTCCTTTATACTTCTTCCTGTAAATCCTTACCCTTTCCCCTAAAATTCCCCTGAAATTTGCTCTCCTCTCCCCTCTAAACACTGTCAGACCATTCTCTATTTCAGTGTTTTTGGCTGTATTTTGCTTCTTTCTCTGCCTTGTTCTTTAGGTTCCTGTTAAAGGTGAGATCATATGGTATTTATCTTTCACTGCCTGGCTTATTTCACTTAGCATAATGCTTTCCAGTTCCATCCATGCTGTTACAAAGGGTAGGAGCTCCTTCTTTCTTTC
>PVIA01018888.1:0-11712 GCA_004024845.1 Tonatia bakeri | reverse complement strand
TCTCCTCCTAGAATCCTCAAAATGTGGACACTACAGTGGGTTCTGGAAAGAAAAGTTATTAGATCTTTTTTTCCCCAGCTGGAGTATTGCCACCAATCAGTATTTCTAGGTTTTAGCGGAAATGTCATTTCAGTTTTACTTGAGCCCCTCCTTTTTCAGTGGAATCAGGCAGGCATTGAGGTCAAGACACAAACTGATACGATCAACAACATGCTGTATTCACCATTGTTTTTCCCCCCTGACACCCAGTGTTTTATTTCCTGCACCAAACTAATTTTTCTGACTCTTCTCAGGTGACATTCTCTCCTAGAGAGAATACCTCAGGCAGGCATAGCTCAGTGTTCGAGGAGCCCATACCTACATATGTACACACAGGAACCCAGTCGAGCAGGAGAAAGCAGCCTTCCTCATAATTCGACTCCTGCTTTCTGTGTCTGGCAGCCCTTGCCTTTTAGGAGAAGCCACAAACACAGAGGACACGTTATGTTGTTTATTTACTCACTGCAGTTACCAAAAGCTAAAAGATCTCTTTTAGAAAAAAAAAAGCTTAGAAGTGCTAAAATTAAAAAAAATACGTATGTATTTTATTTCCCTTGCGTCCTATGAAACTTTTCTGAAGTCGTTTTTATTTACTAAATGTTACACTATTATGAATCTGGGATGATGTGGCAGGGAGGCAGAGACTTCCTGTACCAGGGAGAGACAAGCACAGTTTGGTCCAGGGGCAAAGCCTTGGTTCTAAGAGAGTGAGGCCCTTGAGAACAGTACGATGTGTGCCGTTTAAGAGTGTTTCCTGGCCCACCCATGCCCGAGATTTAGGGGGACAGTGATGCAAAAATCTTCACCTTTGAAAGATATTATAATGCATCATTCATTTGACAGTCCTCTGAAATAAAAGAGGGCAGCATTCTCTTCTTTTCCCTCCAGGCCACTGTACCTCGGGGTCCAGCTCTCCCCAGTGGGAGACAGGGCATTGTCTGGGCCCCACAGTGGTGCATGTGACATCACCAGATCTGCTCTTGAGCACTTCAGCGAAATATTCCCAGAAATCTCAGAAATGCTTGGGGATTAAGAGGGTGGTCTTTTTTTTTTGTTTTTTTGTTTGTTTGTTTGTTTGTTTTTTGCATCTAGGGGTGTAATTAGCAGTGGGGAGCTCTGTCTGGTAAAAGATCAATTACAATTAAAAAAAACACCAGAACTACTTATCCACCCCTTTTTCCCATGACTGTTCTTCATTGCCTCTCTACAGTTTGTTTATCAGTGTTATTGTGTAATTATAACCTTTGGCTTGTTTATTGGGTGATTCACTGTCTCTTTACAAAAGTCCCTAAGCAGATCACACTGAAAACCACACCATTACCCTTGTGCTTCTTCAACTCATTCTGAACTCCGCAGCTAGACAGCAGCTCCTCATCAGCTGCAGAAACCCAATTTTGGACTTTAGTGATGCAGCAATAGTGTTTTATTCTCATACACTGTACCTGGTGTAAACTGTGAAAAGCAGTATCACTTTGATTTGCCATGTTTGACTTAGCTCTTAATTGCCTTCAGTGCTGGCTAACTCATCATCATGAGTCATAAGGAGTCTGGCGTGTCACAATTTGTATTCACCTGACTCCAAGCTTTTCTTATCTCTTCCCCTCAACTTCCTTCACCACCTCACCCCTGCCCCCTCTATCCCTCTTTTCCCTACCAAGTTTTCCACAGTGCCGGCTTCCTCAGAACTGCATCTCACGCCATGCAAGTGTTAAGTGTACTTAAACACATTCTGGGCCTTTTCTCAGCCTGCACTCCTTCAAGGACCGACACACCTAATCTCAGCTGCGCCTCTCCACCTGCCACACAGCCCAGCCCAGAGGCTGAGCACAAGCTGCTGCAAGCTCTAGGGCTTCTCCTCCTCCACCCAGCCGTACCTCCCCACCCACCGCCTCTGCTCTTCTCCCAGTCTAGACCTGGAGGCATTACCTGTACTCCCAAGCTACTTAAACCATTATCTTCACTCCCCATCTGCAGAGCCAGTTTTACTGCTTACTAAAGGGGAAAAACTCCAGAGGCAGCACTCAAGTCACTTTCAGCAGGCAGCAGAGGAGGAATTCAGAGGCTCTAAGATAGTCCCCTTTGGATCTCCCCCCACCCGCCCCTGTAACCTGTCACAATAAATGCATTTTATTCTCTGACCCAGTGCATACATGTATATGCTGCAGAGGATACAAATTGATCTGATACACCAGAAGGAAGAACAAACTATACCAATTACATTCTGAACAGAATCAACTCATGTGCATTCAACCATAAATTTAAGAAAAACTGGAAACATATATTATATATGTGTACTCTTACTTATTCTTTGTGCACTTCTGCGTTATAACAGTAGTAATAGCTAACACATATTGAGCACTTGCTCTGTGTTGGCATAAATATTAAATCAGGAAATTCTCTTAACACTACGAGGTAGGTACTAGTATTAGTCCTATTTTACCAATTAGGAAATTGAGGCACAGAGAAGTAAACAAATTTTTCCAGGGTCACATGGACAGGAAATGACTGAGGCAGGATGTGAACCCAGGCTGACACTCTCTGGAACTACTGCCCTGTGCACTCCCCCTGCAATAGATACATGTAACTTGAGATTGCTACATAGGATTGTGTTCACCAAACAAAGTATATTTTTATTTATGTGCAATTTAAGGGTTTTCATAGGTATTATCATCAATGTGATTCTTGTTTCATCCACCTACTTTATAATCTTATTCCTGCAATATGTAATTTATAATAAATAAACTTGACAGACACATTTTTCCCAATTTTGAAATGGTCATGTAAATACAATTTGTATAATATTTCTAGTTAAACTAAACATTTTAAATAAAATGCATGCAAGTATCTAGATCTCAGGACAGATTGATAAGAATAGAATATGAAGTAATTCAATAGTGCATCAGTCTATTAGTAAATCACTAGTGTATCATTCTATCAGTCTTTAAAGAAAAGGGGAAAATGTGTATGTTAATGCCATCACTATCAATTGAATAACAACCACCCCACCTCTACAAAACCAATAGCTATATACTAGTACTCAGGCAATCTTAAAATCCTAAGCGTTAAAAATCTGAACAAAGACCAATTTCTTTCATTTAGAAAAAAACAGTAACAATATTTGGGTCCCATTTTTCAATTACTGGATGAAGTTTGCACTCTTTTGGTAATAGTAAAGATAATGTATCTCTCTCTGGTTCCTTTCGAGGACCTCGTGGGCAGTATGTTTATCTACCATCCTGGCTATCTTGTTAGGTCAGTGACTTCTAGCCGGTGCACTCACTGCAAGAATCTGTAAAACATGCAGCACCCAACTATTTAGTCAGGGCACTGACCTCTTTTCCCTTAGATTGTCAAATTAGAAAAAAAATTACCACAGCCAACACAATAGCTATTAGTTGTGAATGAATCAAAATTATACCTATTTTTGTCAAATCAGCAAAAAATATATATTTCTGGTGTACTGCAGAATTTTAGTAATTAGTTTATACATGCCATGAAATGGAAAAGTTGAAAATCACTGTATTAAACTATAAAAATTTCAGTCTTATATCCAAATGGTATGTTTTTTCTGCCTTAATAAAAATGGCTAAATTTATGAGCTCTCCAATTGAGATACTAAGCCTATGTGGAAGAAATCATGAGAAGAGTCTGAAGACCTGAGCTGACCTTGGCTAAGTCCTTCTGGCCATCTCAGACCCCATGTGTTTTGCGTAGTGGTAGCACTAGGCAATCACCATGATTGTTCCCCAACCTGACAATGGATTATTCAGAAGATCTATTGACTACATACTGTATGGTGAGCACTGGGGTAAGCACGATAGAATTTGCTAGGTGGATACATTTCCTCTTTGAAAAAGAGGCCTGTTAAGAAATATGAAAAAAATATCTCAAAATTTGCACAGCCGTCATTTAGGAGTTTCAGTAAGTTACAGGATATCGTACTAATGTCTTAGGGAACTTAATACATTTTTAGGCAATATTTTATCGTTGTAGGCCTTAAGCACAAGAAATGAAAATAAGCTGTTTTCTAAACACACACTTAGTGTGGCAAAAAAAGTGCCGCTGTGGCTCTTCAGGGGAAGAGGATCCATCCAAAAAGAATTCGATTGTTAAGGTACCTTGTAAAGAGGAACAGAAAATATATGCGTGTTATTGTAATTTGCAATTCTATGGGACAGAAAAGTCATCACACACAGAAGTCATCAGGGAATTAGACATTATAAGAGGTAATCGTGCAGCTTTGCTTAATTCCAAAGTTCCCTTTCTCTCAAATGTGTAATAAAATGTGCTTATTACACAAATGTCCATTCTTAGAATCAACAGCTGTTGGAAGTGAAAGGGGCCTCATATCATCGACCAGAACAGTCCTGCTTTGTGGAAAAGAACTCCGAGACCCAGGTACATGGCAGCCTTGCTCAAGGTAGGGTTTCCGTTCCAAGGAATGGTAGGAAGGCTTTCAAAAAATTGACCACAACTATGAACATACGGGCACATAAATTCGTTTGATTCTTAGGGTACATTCCCAGTAGTGGAACTGCTGGGTCATAAGGCAGTTCCATTTTTAATTTTCTGAGAAAACTCTATACTGTTTTCCACAGTGGCTGCACCAAGCTGCATTCCCACCAATGGTACACTAGGGTTTCCTTGTTTCCACATCCTTGCTAGCACTTGTTTTTAGTTGATTTATTAATAATAGTCATTTTGGCAAATGTGAGGTGGTATCTCAGCGTGGTTTTAATTTGTGTCTCTCTGATGAGTGGTGATATTGAACATTTTTCATGTGTCTGTGTGCCCTCCTCATATGCTTCTTAAAGAAGTGTCTGTTCAAGTTCATTGTCCATTTTTAAATTGGATAGTTTGTCTTCCTGGTGCTGAGTCATATAAGCTCTTTATATATTTTAGAGATTAAACCCTTATAATTTTGGAAAATATATTCTGCCATACAGTCAGTTACTTTTTTATTTTGATGATGGTTTCTTTAGGTGAACAGAAGCTTTTAAGTTTGATGTGGTAGCACTATTTATAATAGCCAAGATTTGGAAACAGCTTAAGTGCTCATCAGTAGATGAGTGGATAAAAAGTGGATCAAGCTCCAACCTACAGACCAAAAGTTTGCTGTTTCAATTCCCACTCACGGCACAGGCCTGGGTTGTGGGCCAGATTCCCAGTCAGGGGTGTGAGAAAGACAACCAACCACTGTTTGTTTACCTCACGTATTATGTTTCTCCCCCTCCCTTTCACTGTCCTTTCCACTCTCTCTAAAAATAAGTAAATGAGATCTTTTTTTTAAAAAGTGTGGTACATTTGCACAATGGAATACTATGCAGCAGTAAAAAGAAGGAATTCTTACCTTTAGTAACAGCATGGATGAAACTGGAAATTATTATGCTAAGTCAAATAAGCTGGTAGGTAAAAGACAAATACCATACAATCTCACTTTTAAGTGGAATCTAATGAACAAAATAAACTAATGGGCAAAATAGGACCACAGGCAAAGAAACATGGAACAGACGGCTGTGAGAGGGGAGGGAAAAGGTGGGAACTGACTGAAAGAAGGTGAAAGGATTAGTCAAACATATGTGAATGACCCATGGACATGGACAAAGGTATGAGGATTGACTGTGGGAGTTGGGGGCGGGGGGTAGGTTAGGTGGAGGGGCATAAAAAGGGAAATATTGGAACAATTATAATAGCATAAACAATAAAATATTTTTAAAAAGAAAAAAGAATGGTAAAAAATTAATCATAAATTTTCTTAAATATTGCCAAGAAAATCTCATTTTTAGTGTCACAAATTTCTAAACAGTACTTTCAGAAAAGCTTATCTTCTTAATGTTTCCATGTCTTTGAAGCATATGAAATGCTTTGTCTTCAAAACTGAGTCCTATTGAGTAATTTAAGTTGGTACAGAGAAATAACAAGTATGCTGTGAAGTTACATTAATGAGTCACACATACTCAGGAAGAAAAAACAAGTTTAACAAGTACTTGCTAAGGAACATACATTTACTAGACCTATTAATTTACCAAAATAATAATAATATTGATATAAAGCCACTGAAGCAGGTAGTAAGATAGTAATAAGATAGCAGAGGACTCGGAACAGTGGAGAAGTCCTTGTTAAGTTTCCTAAATTTGATTCCAGTTCCACATGTGCATGCGCAGCTGGCTGAGTGGGAGGTGACGTTTATGGATATGGTTAAATCTAGGAGGGGTTTCAAAAGGAACAAATGTGTAGTTAGGCAGTAGAAGAAAGTCCATTCAGCTTCTAGTACTGCCTCTAATTTCAAAATCATTTTGAAAATCAAGGGCTTACCATTTAAATCAAATATGGATCCCAAATGAGCGAATTTGGAGACCATTTATCACCACTTTGCCCCCATTCTGCTTTCAGGTGGGTGTCTGGGGAAGCATAGCATCAACTCCACAATTTATCGGCCTTTGAAGTTCAGGAAGGGTACTACATGGCTAACTTCTGCAAATGCCATCATGATGTGTTACTAGCTGCTAGTACATAACAGGCCCTCAGCTAAGTGTCCGCACTGTTAAGTTGAGAAGACGGCTGATACTGTCGCAACCACTCATTTGTTCGTGGTTGTCAGGTATAGTGGGTTCTGGGCACAGCCCACACCACTGGAGCACATGCTTATGGTTCAGCCAGTTTCGATAATCTTTAGTTTTAAGTGCCACAACTTCCTGAAATTCAGAGACAATTAAATTATGTATATTTTATTATAGGCATACAATTAAATCATATATATTATGCAAGTCAATATTATTAATAATATATTAATAATTATTATATTATAATTATTATCAAATGACACACTAATTATTATGTAACATAATATGATTATATCATAGTATATTATCAATGTACTATATTAATAATATACCAAAACTATATATAATATACAATATAAATTAACATAGCAATATATGTTGATATAATTATATAATATATTATTATATAATTAAGTTATATTTATTATTATATATTATATATTTAAGGATATATATATTCTTAAAATGAAGATGTTTAAAAAGACAAATAATTTCACAATGTGTGCAAGAAAACTGGAATGTTTCATTTAAAATATACTTTAAATTTAGAAATTAAGACAGTCTTCAAGAACTGTGATTTTAAAAAGCTATGGTACATTTACACAACGTAATGCTATGTAGCAGTCAAAAAGAAGGAATTCTTACCTTTTGCAACATTGTACATAGAACTGGAAACTATTATGCTAAGTGAAATAAGCCAGTCTGTGAAAGGCCAGTACCACATGATGTCACTTATAAATGGAGTCCAATGAACAAAACAAACTAATGAACAAAATAGAGTCAAAAGCACAGAAACAGACTGACAGCTGTAAGAGGGGAGGAGGGAAGTGGGAACTGGTTGCAAGAAGGTGGAGGGAATAGTCAAAGAACACAAGGTCTGTCCAGAAGGTCTCCAGCCATACAATATGAAAAGTAGAGACATTTATTTTAGAAGATACAAGATATAAGAAACATTATACACAGGACAGTGATGCCTCAGTCCCCTTCAAAGTAGACACCTTGGGACCTCACACAGTTCTCCCAATTGCCATCAGCTACCCCATTGTATTTTCCTAAATCTCATGAACAGTCTGAAATTTTAAGCCTTTCAAGAAAAGGTGATTTTAGTTTTGGGACAAGTCAGAAGTCAAAGGGCACCAAATCTGGGCTATAGGGGGTCTGAGTCACCTGGGTGATTTGATATTTCACAAAAAAACTCTGCACCAGACCCCATGCAGATCAGGAACATTGTTTAGAGGAAGCTGCCAATCACTAGTTGCCCATAGCTGCGGACTTCTGAATCATCCAAATAGTTTTTGTAGAGGAGTATTCAAGCTCAATGCAAAATTTAATGCAGAGTCGTTGCTCTACTCAGTCATTTTTTAATGCAACAGCCACACAGTACGCATGATCACTCAACAGCATCTACCACTCCACTGACTAGTACAGTGAAGTTGTCATTGTTCACACGTGTACATTCCAGTATACCTTCTTTGGCTGCCAGCGTACATCAATGTCATGCAAACCATTCTCAGTCTATCGACAGTGGTTGGACTTTTCCTATACAGACCTCTTATAAGGCCCTGACCAGCATAGCTCAGCTGGTTGAGCATCATCCTGCAAAGTGAAGGGTTGCTGGTTAGATCCCAGTCAGGGCACATGCCTGGGTTATAGCCCTGTTCCCAGTTGGGGTCATGAGAGAGGCAACCAATTGATGTTTCACTCATACATCAATGCTTCTCTCCCTTTCTTTCTTCCTCTCTTCCCCTCTCTCTAAAAATAAATATATAAAATCTTTAAAAAAATTAAGAATATATGTACATAACTCATGAACATAGACAATAGTGTGGAGATTGCCTGCTGGGGTAGGGAGATGGTTGAGTGGAGGGCAAAGGGGGAAAATTGAGGCCACTGTAATAGCATAAACAATAAAATATTTTTAAAAAGAACTTTGGCCCTGGCTGGTGTGGCTCAATAGATACAGTGATGGCCTGAGAATGAAAGGATCACTGGTTCAATTCCCAGTCAGAGCACATACCTGGGTTGCAGGTCAGGTTCTGAGTAGGCAACACACAGCAATGTTTCTCTTTCCTCTTTCTCCCTCCCTTCCCCTCTCTCTGAAAATAAATAAATAAAATCTTAAAAAATAAGAAAATAAGAACTTTGATTAAATTTAAAAATTTCTTGGTCTGCTACCTGTGTCGTAGTAAAATGCTTATGGCAGACAATCACACTACCAGAATTTCTGATTTTATTTTTCATTTTTATTTTTAGTACTTATATTCTGTTGCTAATTGTAAATATAAAACAAAACACAGAGATTACTTTAATACATTTATTAATTTTTGAAGTCTGCAAAGTTTAAAACTTTTTAACAGTTTTGCATCACACATGTGGTATAAGAGGGTAATTCACGCATTAGGTCAAAGAGCGAACTATAGGAAATCTAAGTTTCTTTCCAAGTTTTGTAATTATAGGGTTTTGCTTAATCCTAATCCTATTTTTTCTTGTGTTCTTACTTCAAGATCCTATTACTTATCAGGGTCAATAACATTTTATTCAGTATATTCACAACTTTATGTAAGAATTAATGAGAAATGTAAGGTTATTATGGAGAAATTAATTTATCCATTTATCTTGTTAAATAGTTAATTTTAGCAATATTTGTCAGGTTTTATGCAATATTCTATGCTAGGCACAGCATTTAGTTTTAATCCCTAAATGAATACCAGTGGAATAAATGAAAGAATAATATTAAATTCTCAAAAACTCTTTAAAAATTTCCTGTGCATGAAAAAAAATTTAATGAATTACTTATTGTTTGTTTTAAAATAAATATTTTAGGCACATTCATTTTAACAATTTAAATGGTTCTTAGGCGTTATCTATTCTTAAAATATGAGATTTCCCTTTTAAATATTTATATACTTTGCATGTATATCGAAGCTCTTTACTGGATTTTAATGCTTCTGTCAAGAAAATTCTCAATAAGTAAAGCTAAAATTAATTAATTAATTAAAGATTTTATTAATTTTGTTGTTTTATAAATATGATAATTTTTATAAATACTTGAAATATTTTATAAGCATTTGAAAATTTGAATACATTTGCGTAAGTACCACTAATTGTTTAAATAATAGATGAAGAACAGGTGAATTTGGGTCTCTTGATTATTCAGTCTGCAGACAGGATGAGTAAATGTAAGGTATGAGGCTCCTTTCAGTAAATTTTACCTGCCAAAGCCCCGGCTGCACTGGCCTAAAGAAAAAGTTAATACAAATATAAACATAAGATAATACTGTCATTTTCTCTGCAAAAGCATCATGCTTCCTGAAGTCCAACCTCCTTATGGATGTATTAGATCTCTGACACCTAAAATAACACCTGACACATAAGAAAAACAATCCACATTGTTACATGAATGAACTATTGAATTTCAGTAATTGTCATGTTTATATACCATCCATCACTTCAAATTATTCTACTGATGGAAACTTTTTTGTTGTTTTAATAATTGGGTATTTTTATACCAAGTGGGTGTTTGTTGGGATTTGAGTGTGGGTGGAGAACCAGGAGAATTTCCTGCTGGTACCTGGGTCAGATGATGCCATAGGTGTGGCCCTATTTGTACCACCTGACTCACAGCAAAGAAGGTCTCTGGGAAATGCTCTCTTTAAAGAGTAGGTCACTGCTGAAGGTCAACTGCTTTTTATAAAGGACCTGGCATGGAAGAACATTGGCCCAAGAAAGTTTATGGGTAAAATTTTATCCAATGCCCCAAATCCCATATTTTTAGAATAAGGGGAGAGACATGGTGGAGATTTCACCATGAAATATCTAGCCCCACAGGACTTTTCCCAAATCCAAAATTTATGAGGACAGACCAAAGACAATGCTAGAAGGACTATAGTTAATATATTGTGAGGAATTTACAGCAAAGATATACTCACCAAACACACACATATGCAGCAATACATGCACATGCACACTCTGGCTGAGCTCATCCTCTGGAAAGAAGATAACAGATGAGTGACGCTAACAGATGGTTAAACAAATGTTTGGAGAGGAATACCTAGCATTTAAGAGAGTTGATTGGGATTCTGGTTGTGTACATAAAAAGGACACGAAACTTTCCCATCAGGAGTTTCATTCTCAACTTGCACTGCGGAGAAACAGCTTTATCATGGGCATCCTCAGATGTTTCGCAGATGAGTAACACGAACCAGCTGTCGAACAAACACCAGGAAAGCAGTACTAAGCCTTGCAAAAAGTAATTCTGATACAGGCTGATGTGAGCAAACAAGTGATGGCTGCAAGGACACCTGCAGGTACGCCCTGATGAACAAATGGGGGCAGGAAGGGACAATGATAACCACATGACATGCCATCCCTGTGAGACCCTGTGCAACCCCACTCTAGAGCAAGCAAAGAAAGTTCACCTGCCTCTCTTCTTGGAGTAAAATAAGGTAGGGCCAGTTACATCAGCGCTAACCCTAAGGAAGATCACTTGCCAAGCCTTGTCTCTTTCAACTCTCCAGGCTATGGCTCAATGATTGTGTCACAGCCTGTCCCCTCTAGGATGGTACACTTCTCTTCCCCACATCCTTCTCCATCTGCAGACGTCCTCCACATCTGGTTATGATCCATCTCAAATGGTAACTTTCCAGTGAAGACTCTTCTTACACTTTAGAGCAGGTCAGTGTTTTTTCCTATGGAATTTTGTATAAATTTCTCTTACAGAAGTTTGTAACTTCTGTGACATTTAATACATGTAATATTTTAATTCATTTTTACCTGCATATTTAAAAAAACAATGTTAGTTATTAGCATGCATACCTCACTTATATTCATATCTCAGATCCTAGTGCAGTATGTGCTCTGTGATACTTATGCATGCTTCCCAGTGCCAGTGAGTGCACTGCTCTCCCTGACTCCCTGGCAGCCTCCACTGAGAGGACGCAAGTTGTTACTAAGGACCCTTCCTGCTGCCCAGCAGATTAGCACAATTCATGTCCCTTCCATGTTCTCAAGACTTCTCAGAGCAATGTCACTGTCATCTTCAGGATTCTTACAGACTGAGGTTCGAGTTCAATGGAGCTGTTTGTTTGTTGACGGGGAGAAGAGAGGAACT
>PVIA01018887.1:0-11714 GCA_004024845.1 Tonatia bakeri | reverse complement strand
GGGCTCAGCCCAGGACCAGAACCTGCACACCCCTCCCCCAGGATGAGGTCCCGGCTCCTCACAGCTCTGACAGGAACCCGGGTCTCCCTGAGGACACGGCTCCCTCTGAAGTCCTCCCATGGGTGACCCCCTGCCCCACTGACATGGTGCCCTGGGGGCGCAGGGGGCAGGGTCCTTGCTCCTCCACGGCTTTGAACTGTTACCTCCCTCTCCCTAGCACCCCCAATCTGCCATCAGACTGCAGCCCCCACTCCGTCATCATAGGGATTCCCTGTGGACACCAGGCCACTCCCCCATTTCTTTTAGCTTCTGGCCCACTGTCACCCTCCCAGAGTACTGCCTCCTTGACCCTCGGTGACGTCAACACCATCAGGGGTGGAAGGCTGAACAGTGGTCCCCAGAGATGCCCAGCCTGGTCCTTGGAGCCTGCGAACAGCTTTCCTCATGTGGCCAAGGGACCTGGGTGATGTCATTGAGGTTAAGGACCATGGGACAGGGAGACTCCCCACATTATCTGGGGGGGCCAGTCAGGTCACATAAACCCTAAAAGCAGAGCAGTCCGAGCTCCGGAAACACCGGCACAATTATGTGATCACAGGCTGTAATGTGAAGTCAGCAAACCTTCCTCACAGCTGTGCCTGTCTCCAAGCCCCAGTCATCACCCAACAACCCCTGGAGCCCACTGGGGTCCCAGTCTGTGATCCTGCTGTCTGTTCATTGTCCCTCACCCCGAAGTGTCCCCTCTTCCCTGCTCTTATCCTCCATGAGGCATCATTTCACTCTGCCCCTTGGCTCCCCCCTGCTCTGCCAGCCTTGCCTGGAAAAACCGCACAGCCCGGTGACTAGACCTCCGCCTGCCCCCCACGTGCCCCACCGGCCACAGGAGGCTGCGGCCCCACACAGCCAGGCTGATGCTGTCATGTTCACGTCGTGACCCAGACCACGGCGCCACACGGCTGCCCTCAGTCCTGTCCCTGCAGGGCTCCCTCAGGGTCCCCACCCTCTGCTCAGACACCCACCTTCCTCCCCCTTATTGCTGCCAGTGACCCTGTTTCCTGCCCCACTGAGAAAACCGGACATGTCAGAAGACAATTATCATAGGTCCCCGACACCATCTGCATCTGCCTGGGGACCTTCACCACAGGGGAGCCGTCCCCCTCCCAGCCAGAGTCTGAGCCCAGGCTGCTGCTGGAGGAGGCCTCGCCCTTCTCCTCTGCCTACAGGTGCTGGCCCAGCAGTCCCTCCCTTCTGCTCTCCTGTCATTTCCCTCCTCCATTCGACCCCGTGTCAGCATGTGAAGGACACCCAGACCCCCGCCTGAGGGACTGGAACTGACTGATGTCCCCCTGCTGTGCTCTCCACTGTGCTGCCCCTCTGCTCTGGGCCCTGGCCTCTCACAGGCTTCCTCCTGTCAAAGACTGAGAACAGCAGGGAAACTGAGGCAGGGCCACTGCTCCTCTGAAGGCTGACAGTCTCCAGGGTCCCCAGCGCCCTCTCTGAACGTCCCTCACTCTGCCCTGCGCCCAGGACACCCCGGCCACCCTTCCCTCTCCCCGTCACGGGGCGGCTGCACGGAGCCCTCCAGCTCTGAGGCCCGGCGAGCTCCTGTCCAAACGCGCAGCAGCGAACTGCTTCCCGGCTGCTCCGCGTTCAGGACGCGGGACTCACGGGGACACACCGAGGGCTGCGGGGTGAAAGTCGTTTCACAGGGACAGCCCCGAATCACACGCACACGGGGTGGAGAGCGGAATTTAGGGGCTTCGTGGGTCTGACTGCAGGGCCGGTCGGACACGTTTCTGAACGGAGGGGCCCGAACCCCTCTTCACAGATTATCAGCTTCCGACGGTCAGAGTCTCACCGACAACGAGGAGGCTGGAGTCTGAGAATCTCTGTCGGCGTTTCAGGCACAATTCCTCCAGGGTCAACGAGAAAGCCCCGGTCCCTCCACCCCGTTCCCAGGGCCGCTCCTCTCCGGCGTCACGTCCCGGGGGCGAGTTTCCTTCTAGAAGAGTCCGGGGGATCAGGGGTCGGGGGCAGAGTCCATCCCCGGGAGAGGGGCTCCGGGGACAGAGGGGAGGGAAGGGGGCTGGGCCCAGCCTGGGGTCGCTCCCTGGTTCCCCGGGCAGACTCGGGGCCCGGACTCGGGGACCCGGTGCGACAACGAGCTCTCAGAGCAGGGTCGGGGCAAAGTCCCGGGTGTCCGGTCCGGTGCTCGGGGTCTCGGCCCGAGGGCGGAGTCTGGGCGGGGAAGCTCCGCGACGGGGAGTCCAATCTCTTGGGTTTCACTTCCCAGTCTCACAATCTGTTCGGGGCCGCCATCCCGGATACCGGTGACGCGACCACACTTGCCTCTCTTATTGGTGGCTGGTGTCTAGAGCAGCCAATCAGCGTCACCGCCGTCCCGGTTATAAGTCTCCGCGGATCCACCTGGACTCAGGTTCTCCCCAAACCCAGAGGATGCGCGTCCTGCGCTCCCCGAGCCTCCTGCTGCTGCTCTCGGGGGCGCTGGCGCTGGCGCTGACCGGGGTCGGGGCGGGTGAGCGCGGGGTTGGGAGGGGGCGGCCTCTGCGGGGAGGTGCGCGGGCCAGCGAGGACGCGGGACCCCGGGGAGGGCGCGCCCCCACCGCCCGGCCCGGATCCCGGACCCCATCCCCGTTTCCGTCCCCTCCACCGCGGACCCAGGACCCGCGCCGGGCGCAGCATCGCCGGTCTCACCGCTCCCCGCCCGCAGGTCCGCACTCCCTGAGCTATTTCCGCACCGTCGTGTCCCGACCGGGCCGCGGGGAGGCCTGGTTCCTCGAAGTGGGCTACGTGGACGACACGGAGTTCGTGCGGTTCGACAGCGACGCCGCGAACCCGAGGGAGGAGCCGCGGGTGCGGTGGATGGAGCAGGAGGACCCGCAGTATTGGGACGAGCAGACGCAGAAAGCCCAGGGAAACGCACAGACTTTACGAGGGAACCTGAACACCCGGCGCGGTTACTACAACCAGAGCGCGGACGGTGAGCGCGCGGGGCCGGGCCGGGCACGACCCCCATCCCCGCGGATGGGCGGGACCCCCCCCCCGGGTGTCCGCGTCCGAGCGTCGCCCCGAGAGGAGCCCGCGGGACTCTGACCCGGTTCGGGTCGGTGTAGGCTTGATCCCCGCGGGTCCGGTCAGAGCGGCGGCGCAGCTGACCTCGGGGCGGGGTCAGGGTCTCACACCATCCAGACCACTCACGGCTGCGACGTGGGACAGGACGGGCGCTTCCTCCGCGGATATTACCGGTCCGCCTACGACGGCTCCGACTACGTCGCCCTGAACGAGGACCTGCGCTCCTGGACCGCGGCCGACGCGGCGGCTCAGATCACCCGGCGCCAGTGGGAGGCAGGCGGTTGCGCAGAGAGATGGAGGAACTACCTGGAGGGGGAGTGCGTGCAGTCGCTCCTGCGCTACCTGGAGCTCGGGAAGGCGGCGCTGGAGCGCGCAGGTGCCGGGGCTCGCGGGGCGCCCCCCCCCCCCCTCGGGCTGGAGGCGGTCCCAGAGTTAGAACCCGCTTCTGCGTCAGGAGACCGAGTCCGCCCGGACTTTCCGACCCCGTACCGGAGGGCGACCCCGCCTTCTAACAGGGACGCTCAGGGACAGCCTCTCCGGGAACAGAGGAACCCGCCCCGGGTCAGCGGCTCCCTCTGACCCTGGTGGCGCCTCTCTCAGACCTGTTCCCGCCCCGAACCAGGGGGTCTCGGTCCGCCCAGCTCTCCGCAGCCACGTGGCCGCCCCCCTCCCCCCAGTCTGGACCAGAAATGCTTTTCTCCACGCAGACGGGCCTCCACGTGGTCTGAGTCCCTCTGGTTCTAGAACTTTCTACAGACTGGGGATTTCTCCCCAGGCGCTTCTTTCCAGGCTGGGTCTGGGGTTTGCGCTGTCCTGTCCAGGCTGGGTCTGGGGGCGCGTTGTCCTGTCCAGTCTCGGGATGCCCACGGGAGCGCTGCTGCACTGCCCCATGGCCATGAGAAGTTCCCGAATTTCCGTCCCTTCTCCTCAGACCCTCCAGAGGTGCAAGTGACCCGCCACCCCACCTCTGAGCGGGAGGCCACCCTGAGGTGCTGGGCGCAGGGCTTCTACCCTGCGGACATCAGCCTGACCTGGCAGAGGGACGGGGAGGACCAGACCCAGGACATGGAGCTCGTGGAGACCAGGCCCTCGGGGGACGGGACCTTCCAGTCGTGGGCGGCGGTGGTGGTGCCGCGTGGAGAGGAGCAGAGATACACGTGCCACCTGCGGCACCAGGGGCTGCAGGAGCCCCTGACACTGCGATGGGGTGAGGAGGGGCCTCGGGGACTTCAGCGGGGTCGGGGCGGGACCGGGAGGCAGGGCCCTCACCTTCCTGCCCCTTTGCAGAGCCGCCTCCTCAGACCAACACCATCA
Organism: Tonatia bakeri; assembly: GCA_004024845.1. Lineage (NCBI taxonomy): Eukaryota > Metazoa > Chordata > Mammalia > Chiroptera > Phyllostomidae > Tonatia > Tonatia bakeri. The sequence continues at coordinate 7,307 of PVIA01018887.1, read as the reverse complement.
TCTTGGTTATCATTAGTGGCCTGGTGCTGCTCGGAGCTGTGGTTGCTGCAACTGTGATGTGGGGGATGAGGCGCTCAGGTAGGGGAGGTGGGGTCTGATTTCTTGTTCCACCGGGAGTCTCAAGCCCAGGAGACATGTGTCCTGCTTCATTAAAGAGAAGCATCGTCTTCACTCATGTGCTTGCCAGTCTGGGGCCCTACTGGCTACACTGACTGGTTAGGAAGGCACATGTGAAATAAGGGGCAGATTTGTCACCCTGATGATTCTGGTGATGGGGACCTGACTCCCAACAGTCACGAGTCCAAGGGGAAGGTCCCTGCTGAGGACAGACCTGCAGGAAGGCGGTTGGTCCAGTTTCTGCACATGAACTTCCCTCGGTTTCCGATCCTGCCCTGGGTCTGTAGTCAGAGTTCTGGAAACTTCCCTGGGGTCCCAGGGCTAGTGCTTCCTGTAGGACCTCAGGGCCCTGCCTCCTCCCCCGTGTCTCACAGGATGTTTTCTTCCCGCAGGTGGGAAAGGGGGGAGCTGTGCTCAGGCTGCCAGTGAGTATGGAGGGGGGACCCCTGAGACCCTATGTTGGTGCAGATGAGAGCCCATGGGGGACCTCCTCCTCCCCTCATAGTTTTTCCTGTGGGCTCCTGTCCTGGAGGCTCTGACTACATCCTGTTTTGTGCCTCCCCAGGCAGTGACAGTGTCCAGGGCTCGGATGTGTCTCTCACAGCTTCTGAAGGTGAGACCCTGTCATGGGGAGGGTCGGGCAGAGGGGACGGGACTGGGCAATGGGGGGACTCTGTGCGATTATGGAGCACAAGGTGGGCTGTTGGACAATGTCACCACCTACAGCGACTGATGGACATTTGTTCACAATTATTTTCTTCTCCAGTGTGAGAAGGCTGCCCTGTTGGGGAATGAGCGATGGAAGGTTCCTCACAAGCACACACCTGCCAGCCCGTTTGTGACTTCAGGGACATCTCACTTCTCCTTCTGCAACTCAAACCTGAATGTCTGTGTTCCCATCAGCATCACTGAGGAGGTGGGAGGCAGGCCCTCCCCACACTCCCCTGCTCCAGCAGAGGCTGGGTGGGCCTTCCCCAGCCCTGTCTGTGCTTCCTGGTGCCTGAGCTGCAGCTTCTCACTCCCTCATTAAAAGGGTCTGGATGTAAATTTGTTTTTTCACTTCTTGCCCTGAGTGATTGAGGTGTTAATTAAAAAGTTGAAGATCCTAAACCTTAAGGAAATAAATGGAAGCATCAAGAAGTTTCCAGAACCCATGTGTTTGCTGTGCTGAGTCCTTGGCAGAAACAGGAGTGGCTGTGAGGACTGAGTGAGGTCAGGGCTGTGCCCAGTCAGTGCTCAGTGCATCGTGGGCTTTGACATGGTCCTTCCTCCACTGGGTCGCCCTCTGCCCCTTTGTCCTGTCCCTTCAGTGTAAACTTATCCCAGCAAGACCTGTGATCACAGGAACCCAGCATCACCCGGGCCTTGTAAACTGTCCCAGTGAAGCCCGTCTCCAGGACTGTGGGCAGCGAGGGCTGTGTGTGGCCGGGTCAGCTGAGGCTCAGGCCTGGGTCGGACCCTCGGTCCCATCTTCTGGGTCTTTATCTGTTGCTTCTGTGTTTCTGTAGAGCAAGACGACTTCATTTGTCCTTGTTAGGAGTCCTGGTCTCATTCTGCTCTGGGTGTCCCCTGTCTGTCAGCAGCAGGGCTGTTTCCCTGTCACTGTCCCCACCAGGCCCAGGGGTCCCTGCACACAGGAGTCTGTGGTGTGGAGAGATGAATTGTCAGACTCGTCCTGCTCCTGCCTCCTCTAGGGCTTGGCTGATCTTCCGTCTTGTCTAAACTCTCAAAGGAACCGGGTTCTGGACTGAGCCGAGCTGGGACCCCATACTCTCCCATCCTAGATGAGTCCCCATTGGAATCCTGCTCTGCTCGCCTGCACCCTCTCCCTGCCCTTCAGTGCAGTGCTGGCTGCGGTGCGCACTCCGGGATGCACAGAGCGGGGTCTGCTGTCGACTCGGGGGAGCAGCTCTGTGGGGAAAGTGCGGGGGCATCAATGTCGGTGTGAGTGCATGTGGTGTCGTAGCTGCCACGGAGCAGCTGTGGTTGAGGCCACGTTAATACAGACACAGCCTGCACCGTAGGGAGGTGCCCTGCCCTGACCATCAATAACCAGTGGTGGCTGTGTGACAGACATGTGGCACTGGGTTTGCATGTGGGGACATCACTGAAGCACAGTCGGGATCACTGTCAGCCTCGTGGGGCCCGTGCTGTGTGGGGAGGCAGTGGGTGTGAGCACAGCACTCAGGGAGGAGTCTGTGGGAGGGGGAGTGGTCTGGGAAGACTCAGAGGGGACAGCGGTCCCCAGTGTGAGCTGTGGGGACAGGGAAGGCGGCTGCTTGATTTGAGTGGTCACTGTGGGTCTCCCTGGGGAGGTGGCCTTGAGGGAAGATGTGAAGGACGTGAGGCATCACCCACCAGGATGTCTGGAGGAAGTTCTGTCCAGGCAGAGGACCCTCCAGTGTGAGTGCCCCGGGGCAGCGGTGTGTTTGGGGTCTGGGAAGAAGGAGGAGGGTGGGGTCAGTGTGGGATGGAGCAGGGAGTGAGGGAGATGGGAGAGAGGATCGGCCAGACCACGTGGACCTGGAGGATGTTGGAAGGGCTCACTGTACTCTGAGTGAGGCGGGGGACAGTGTAGAGCAGGAGAGGGACATGGCTTGACGTCCCCTTTAGTGGGTCCCAGTGGCTGCTGTGCTGAGAGCAGATTTGGGAGCTCAGGGAGGCAGTGTGGACACAGGAGGGGTCTGTGCCAGGCTCCAGGCTGGGGATGCTTCCCGGGGTGAGTGGTGGGAATAGTGGGTGTGGGGGGATCCTGGATACCTTCTGAGGGGTACCTGACAGCATTCCTAATGCTTAATCTGGGGCACGAGGGAGAGGAGTCCAGGTCACCTGACATCTCAGAGGACACAAGCAGAGAGACGGAGTTGTGTCAACAGAGATGGGGAGACTCTGGAAGCAGCGTATTTGAGGGGACATCACAGACGTTCATTGTCATAGACCGTGGAGCTGAGATGTCTGTGAGATCCCAGAGTCGTCCGACTGACAGGCAGACCGCTGAGTCTGGAGAGGGGAGATGTGTGGGCTGCACAGACAGACCTGGGAGGCCACACACATGAGTGCTATTTAAAGACATGAGCACAGGCGAGGTCACCAAGGGGGGGCAGCTACAGAAGACGAAAGAAGAAGGAGGGAACCCAGGGCCCCAGTGCTGAGCGATCTGAGTGGACCCCATGCCAGAGCCACCTGCACAGTCTGTCTCCGCGTCTAGAAGGCTGTCAAGCACCGAGTCCCAAACTTTCTTGTGCCCACAAATTACCTGCACACTTTGTTAAGACTCAGGGAGTCTGTAGCAGAGAGTGGGATTCTGGATTCATAATGAGGCTGGTGCCGGTGCTGCTGGTCTTCAGGTCACACATTCAGCAGCAGGAGCCCAGACAGGATCCCACACGGCTGTGCGTCAGCCTCGCCTGCAGGGCTGGTCACACGAGTGATCCCGGCCTGGGGCCTGTTCCCCTGAGACGTGGGTCTGGGAGAGACCTGGGGTTTGTAAGAAGCCCCACAAGCCATCCTGGGGCTCAGCCAGACTGGGACACTGAGGTCAGTGACGGAGCTCAGGGTGGGGAGGGGTCTTCAGTCAACATTTAATTTAGTGTTTTTTTTTTCCTCAGAAAGAAAAGGAGGACAAATATTGTCATTTATGAGACGTGATGTTGGGAGTCACAGTCGTGCTCTCCACCACAGGGGAGAGTCAGGTGGGAGGTTGAGGAGGCGGCTCCGGGTCAGCATAATAAAAATCTCTGAGTGAAACTGTTCCTCAGGTGTATTTCTTGGAGCAAACAATGGAATCCTAATTTCTTCTAATTTAGATATAAAGCAGTATAGTGTGTTCTAATGCTATTATTGGGAAAGTCACAGAACAGACCAGAGGCTGCACAGCCAGGAGCAGCCCACAGCCCAGCCTGGGTCGGGTCCCACACAGGCCCCCCTGCCCTGCTGCCAGGCACAGATGTCACCGCTCACCCCACCGACTCCCCTGAGGCGGGACCCTGGGCCCTGCGGTCGGACTGCTGTCTCTGCTGCTCCGGTGCCCGGGCTCTGTTGCTGCCACTCCCACCACCCTGGCCGAGTGCCCTCTGTGCAGTCCCAGCCTCTCTGTGTCTCCACGTCCTGAGTCAGAGTCTGCCATGTGGTCACGTGAGTGGTGGAGCCTCGTGCTGTGTCCAGATGCATGAATGTTGGTGACGTGGGTTCCCTCTTTCATGGAGGGATGTGGTCCCTGCCTCCCACCGAGACTCTTCTTTTTTGGAGAGCACGGTTATTAACATTCACTGCGGACGGTGAAGCAAGGAAGGGCCTAGAACAGAAGAAGCAACAGGAGACCAGGTGGGGCTGCTGCCAGCTCACTGGGGAGTCAGGGAACAGGGGGCCTCGGGCACAGTCAGGGGCCAGCCTGGGATGAGCTGCTGCTGCCCAGCGCTCTCCTGGTTGCAAGTCTCTGGGGTCCCTTAGAGTTTAGGATACGCCGCCTGTGGGGGAAGGAGGGGGAAGGGAAAGTGCAGTCGTGCTCCAGGGAGGGAGATCGTGCCCACCAGGACCCTAGGTGTGGAACCTTGCCCTGTAGGAACAGAGCTCAGGGTCTGGGGTCGGGGGTGGAAAGACAAATTGCAATTCTCAGAACAAAGATCTGAGTCCAGACTTTCTAGTACTTTGAAGGCACCCAGTTTTGGCTGGAAGAACACGTGACCCATAAATGACGTCCCGAACAGAGGGTCTCTTCCCTGCTCTTACCCTGAGTTTCTCTGTGGGACGGTGAGGGGTGTTTTCCTCCATTCACCCGCTTCTCTGGTTCTCGGACACCAGCTGTGTTTCCCACAGTTCAGCTCAACTCCAACGTGAACTCCCTGGAGTCAGCCTCAGACCCCACACGGTCAGGGTCCGTTCCACAGGGCTGCCCTCCTCTCAGAGCAAGTCTCAAGTTCAGGCCCCCTTGTTCCCTGCACTTCTGTCTGACTTGCCTACAAAAAGTAGGGGTTCCCCATCAAGTTCATTAATTTGCTGGATCAACTCACAGAACTCAGGAAAATGCTGTGATTACTGTAGATTTTATTATAAGCAATACAAGTGAGCAGCCAGATGTGGACGGACATGGGGGGCGGTGGGGAAAGGTCCTGAGTGTCCAAGCCTCTGTCACCATGGAGTTGGAAAGTGTCACCCCCAACTCCCAGCATGGGGAGGGGTTCCCTACTTCAAAAGCTCTCTGAACCCCATTATTAGTGGGTTTATAGAGGTGTCACTATGTAGATAGATTTGACTAAATCCTTGGTCGTTGGTGATTGAACACAAACCCCAGCCCCTGTCCCAGAGGCTGGGCAGTGAGGCTGAAAGTTCTGACCCTCTGATCAAACTTGCTCTGTCTGGTGACCGGCCTCCATCCTGACACTGTCCAGGACGCCAAGTGCCATCTCATTAGCATCCTCGTCACTCAGGAGATTCCAAGGGTTTTAGGAGCTCTGTGCCGGGAACCAGGGGCAAAGACCGAATACAGTCAGACCTCAGTTCCCCAGTGTCTCCCATGTCGAACAATTCAATTCATGACCAAATTGTTTATGGAAAATATGTCTCAGTTTTTGAACAAAGTTTTCATTCTTCACCTGACAACCCTTTCGGGCTGATACCTGTGTGACCGGTCACCTGTATGACTGGGATCTCAAACAAACCACTTCTCCCACTGAATTCTGGAGTGAATCAAGTTTGAGGAGTGAGGTTTTGCTGCATTTTTGTATCAGACCACAGGTCTCTGACCGCAGACCCAGGAGCAGGAAAGGACATCATAACAGTGAGATGACATGGGCTCCCTGCCAGAGCCCGTTCAGTCTCCGACAATGAGCCCAGTCCGTTCCCTGTGTGAGCGTGTACACATGGCCTGAACATTTATGGAAATTACCCAACAGTTTGCATCAGAAGGGAGGTTCAGAGTAAGCCATGATGTGACATCACTGCACAACTCCCAGCACGGCGAAAATTAAACTCAGACAAAATCAGACTGATTCTATCTCTCCTTATGGCTAGTGCAAGAGTCAGTTGATTCAAATAATTTGAAAATGTGAAATGCTTCACTTCCTCACACAACCAAGAGAAGGTTGACAATCAATCTAAAAACAATAAACAGAAAATCAAAGTGTGACATGAAGAAGTGTCAGAAACACAAACTGCATGGAACTCTGACAACCAAGGAGTTGAAGAAACATTCCCCCAGACCAGCAGGTGGGGTCCATGCAGGTAAGGCAGGGCTGGCTGCATGGGAAACTAAAGACTGGAAGCTAGCTGTACACCAGTGGGGGTTCCCACAGAGGGGAAGCTCCCAGTCTCAGATGGGAGAGCTCATTGGAAATTGGGGCTAGAGACCAGAGAGTGAACAGCATTGTTCCCCCACAGACCTGTCCCTCACAGACAGTTTTACAACCTCCAGGACAACTTTAGATGTCCAACATCTGAATCAAAAGGGTGTCAGAAGGAGAAGAACAAGAGCAAGAAGTTGAAGACTCATTTGAACAAATAATGAAGGAAAACTTACCCAGTCTGGCAAATGAAATAGACTTCCAGGAAGTCCAAGAAGCTCCAAGATTCCCAAAGAAAATGGACCCAAAGAGGAACACACCAAGGCACATCATCATTATGTTACCTAAGATTAAAGATAAAGAGAGAATCCTAAAGGCAGAAAGAGAAAAGGAGACAGTTACCTACAAAGGAGTTCCCGTAAGACTGTCAGCTGATTTCTCAACAGACACCTTGCAGGCAAGAAGTGGCTGGAAAGAAGGATTCCAAGTCATGAAAGGAAGAACCTACATCCAAGAGTGATCTATCCAGCAAAGCTTTCATTTAGAATGGAAGGGCAGATAAAATGCTTCCCCTATGAGGTCAAGTTAAAAGAGTTCCTCATCACCAAGCCCTTATTATATGAAATGTTAAAGGGACTTATCTAAGAAAAAGAAGATCAAAAACTGTGAAAAGTAAAATGAGGACAAACTCACAACTATCAACAACTGAACCTAAAAAAAACGAAAACAAAAACTAAGCAAACAAGTAGAACAGGAACAGAATCACAGAAATGGAGATCACCAGGAGGGATATCAACTGGGAGGAGGAGGGGCGAGAACAGGGAAAAAGGTACAGGGAGTAAGAAGCATAAATGGTAGGTACAAAGTAGACAAGGGGAGGTAAAGAATGGTATAGGAAACAGAGAAGTCAAA
>PVIA01018886.1:0-11703 GCA_004024845.1 Tonatia bakeri | reverse complement strand
CATTTACTGATGGGCATCTAGGTTGCTTCCAGCACTTAGCTATTGTAAATTGTGCTGCTATGAACATGGGGGTGCAAAGGTTCTTTTGGATTGGTGTTTTAGGATTCTTAGGATATAGTCCCAGCAGTGGAATTGCTGGGTCGAAAGGTAGATCCATTTTTAATTTTCTGAGGAAGTTCCATACTGTTTTCCACAGTGGCTGCACCAGTCTGCAGTCCCACCAACAGTGCACTAGTATCCCCTTTTCTCCACAACCTCTCCAACACTTGTTTGTTGTTTTGCTTATGTTGGCCATTCTGACTGGTGTGAAGTGGTACCTCATTGTGGTTTTAATCTGCATCTCTCTGATAGCTAGTGAAATTGAACATCGTTTCATGTGATTTTGGATCTTCTGTATGTCTTCCTTGGAGAAGTGTGTGTTCAAGTCCTTTGCCCATTTTTTAATTGGGTTGCTTGTCTTCTTAGAGTATAATCGTGTAAGTTCTTTATATATTTTGGAGATTAAGCCCTTGTCTGAGGTATCATTGGCAAATATGTTTTCCAAGACAGTTGATTCTCTTTTTATTTTGAAACTGTTTTCTTTAGCAGTGCAGAAGCTTTTTATTTTGATGAGATTCCTTTTGTTTATTCTTTCCTTTATTTCTCTTGCTCTAGGGGACATGTCAGTAAAAAAGTTTTTGTGTGATATATCTGAGATTTTCCTGCCTATGTTCTCCTCTAGTACTTTAATGGTGTCACAATTTATATTTAAGTCTTTATCCATCTTGAGTTTATTTTTGTGTAAGGTGTAAGTTGGTGTTCTAGTTTCATTTTTTTTGCATGTTGCTGTCCAGTTCTCCCAGCACCATTTGTTGAAGAGGCTATTTTTACTCCATTTTATGTCGCTACCTCCTTTATCAAATATCAATTGACCGTAGAGACTTGGGTTTATTTCTGGGCTCTCTGTTCTGTTCCATTGGTCCGTGTGCCTGTTTTTATGCCAGTACCAGGCTGTTTTGATTTCAGTGGCCTTGTAGTATAGTTTAGTGTCAGGTATTGTGATCCCTCCTACTTTACTCTTCTTTTTCAATATTGCAGTAGATATTCGGGGTCGTTTATGGTTCCATATAAATTTTTGAAGTGTTTGTACTATGTCTGTGAAATAAGCCATTGGTATTTTAATAGGTATCGAGTTGAATGTGTAGATTGCTTTGGGTAGTATGGACATTTTAATGATAAAAATATCACAATTATTTGTATGGCTGCTAGAATTGTCATGGTGATCACTTTGTAAGTTATATAAGTATTGTACCACTGTGTTGTACACGTGACACTAATATAATGTTGTATGTCAGCTACACTTTAATAAAGAAGAAGTGTCTCAAATACAATAGTCTTCACTTTATAACTCAAGGAACTAGTAATAGAACTCACTAAGCCTAAAGTTAGCAAAATAAAAGAAATAACAACAATCAGAGCAGAAATAAATAACATACAGACCATAAAATGTCAAGGAAACTAAGAGATTGTTATTTGGAGAGATAAACAAAATTGACAGATCATTAGTCAGATTACTAACAAAGTGAGAGAAGACTCAAATAAATGAAGTCAGAAATGAAAAAGAAGACATTACAACTAATATCACATATATAAAAAGAAATATGAGAAACTACTATTAACAAATATATACCAATAAACTGGATAACAGAAAAATAGATAAATTCATAGAAATAAATAACCTATCAAGACAAATAAAGAAACAGGAAATCAAAACTAACAAATGATGAGTAAGAAGATTAAATTAGTAATCCAAAACTACCAAAAAAGAAAAGCCCAGGGACATACGGCTTCAATGACAAACTCTACCAATATTTAAAGATTATGAAAATACGCTCAATGTTACTAATCATCAGAGAAATGCAAATTAAAATGACAATAATATATCACCTCATACCTACCAGAATGTCTATCATTGATAAATCAACAAACAGCAAGTGTTGATGAGGTTGCACTGTTGGTGGGAACACAGACTGGTGCAGCCACTGTGGAAAATGGTATGGAATTTTCTGAGAAAACTAAAAATAAAATTATCCTATTACTCAGCAATTCCACTTCTGGGTATTTATCTAAAGAAATCCAAAACATTATTTTTTAAGATATATGCATTTCTGTGTTCATTGCAGCATTATTTACAATTGCCAAAATATAGAGGCAACCTAAATGTTCATCAATAGACAGCCCAATAAAGATGTGGTACATATATACAATAGAATATTTCTTTGTCATAAAAAGAATGAAGTCTTACTGTTTGTGATAACATGGTATTATGCTATGTGAAATAGGTCAGACAGAGAAAGACAAACACCATACAATTTCACTTATATGTGGAATCTGAGAAAAAAAACAATTCAGCAAAACAGAAACAGACTCATAGATACATAGAACAAACTGATTGTTGCATGATGGGAAGGGGGTGGGGAGCTGGGTTAAAAGGTAATGGTATTAACTAAGGGTCCTGAAATACCAATTCAAAAGAACCTATGCACACCAATATTCATAGCAGGACAATTTACTATAGCCAAGTACTGGAAGCAAACTAAGTGCCCATCGGTAAGTTAGTGGATCAAAAAAGTATTGTACATTTACACAATGGATACTATGCAGCAGAAAGAAAGGAGTTCCTACCCTTCACGACAGCATGATGGATCTGGAGAACATTATGCTAAGTGAAATAAGCCAGGCAGTGAAAGACAAATATCATGTGATCTCACCTATAAGTGGAACCTAATCAACAAAACAAACAAGCAAGCAAAATACGACCAGAGACACTGAAATAAAGAACAAACTGACTGTAACCAGAGGGGAGGTGGGAGGGAATAATGCGAGGGGAGAATAGAGGAAGGTCCATCAAAGAACATGTAGAAAGGACACATAGACAAACCCAAAAGGGAGCAGGATCGAGGGTGGGAGGTGGGGATGGCTGGGGTGGGGGGGAATATGAAGGGGAAATGGAGACAACTGTACTTGAACAACAATTTAATTAATTAAATTAATTAAAAGGTAACGGTATTAAGAAGTACAAATTGGCAGTTACTAGTCACAAAAATATAAAGTAGGTCATATAGTCAATAACAATAGATGTAGTTTATATAGTCAATAACATTGTCATAATTATATATGGTGTCAGGTGGATACTAGACTTACGGTTGAATCACTGTGAGTTATATAAATGTCTAACCACTATGCTATGATCCTAAAACTAATATAATATTGAATGTTCACTGTAACTGAAAAAATAAAAATTGAAGTAGATTTAATATGAATTCTTCTGAGATTGTTCCACAGAAGTTGAAGAGGGGTAAACACACTCAGGCTCATATCATGAGGCTAGCAATATCTTGATAGCAAAGGCAGATAAGGACACTATAAGAAAAGAATATTACAGACCAATATTTCTTATAGATATAGATATTAAAATTCTCTCAAAATATCAGCAACCAAATTCAACAGCACATTAAAAGGATCATATAACGTGATCAAGTGTGATTTATCTCTGTGATGCAAGAATGATCAATATTCACAAATCTATTAATATATTTCACAGCAATAGAATAAAAGATAAAAATAATATTATCAGCTTTTTCATATGCAGATATAGCAGTCAGCTAAATACAATATCCTTAAATGATAAAATCTCTCAAAAATTGGGAACTGAAAAATGTTTTTCAGCATAATAGAGATTATATAAAACAAGCCCACAGTTAAAAACTATATTCAGTGGTAAAAAGTTAAAATCCTTATCTCTAAGATCAGAAACAAGAAAGTGATGCACTCTTTACTTCATGTAGTACTAGGAAGTCCTAGCCAGAGCAGTTAAGGAAGAAAAAGAAATAACAGGAATACATATTGGAAAGGAAAAAGTAAAATTATCTGTTTGTGGATGATATGATCTTACATGTAGAAAAGTCTAAAGACTTCACTCAGAAACCATTAGAACTAAATATGAATTAAGTAAAGATGCAGGATACAAAAATCAACATGCAGAAATTCATTTGATTTTTATATATTGGACTAACAGCAAATTATCTGAAGAGAAATTAAGAAAGCAATCTTATTTACAATAGGATCTAAAACAATGAACACTTACAAATAAATTTAACAAAAGAGATGAAAAACTATAAGACATTGATGAAAGAGATCGAGGAAGACACAAATAAATGGAGTAATGTCCCATATTCCTGGGTAGAAAGAATTATTATTATAAAAATTTCCATGCTACCCAAAGCAAACTACTGATCAATGCAATCCTGATCAATGTTCCAATGATATTTTTCACAGAAATAATGACAAATCCTAAAATTTGTTTGGAACCATAGAAGTCCCCAAATTGCTTTGCTATTGGGTAAAAAACTATTCTGCAGGCATCACGATACCATTTTTCAAACAATATTACAAATCTGGAATAATCAAAACAGTATGGTACTGGAATAAAGACAAGAACATAGATTAATGGAACAAAAGACAGAGCCCAGACATAAATTCCCACATTTCATATAAGGCCTTGGTGATGCTGAACTCCTTTAACTTGACTTTATCTGGGAAACACTATATCTGCCCTTCCATTCTAAGTGATAGCTTTGCTGGATAGAATCATCTTGGATGTAGGTCCTTGCCTTTCATGTCTTCAAATACTTCTTTCTAGCCTCTTCTTTCCTTCAAGGTTTCTTTTAAGAAATCAACTAATCATCTGATGGGAACTCATTTGTAGGTAACCCTCTCCTTTTCTCTTGCCACTTTTTAAGATTCTCTCCTTATCTTTAGTATCTTTAATCTTGGGTAATGTAATTATGATGTGCCTTGGTGTGTGCTTCCTTGAGTCCAATTTCTTTGGGACTCTGAGCTTCCTGGACTTCCTGGAAGTCTATTTCCTTTGCCAGATTGGGGAAGTTCGCTTCATTATGTTTTCAAATAAGTGTTCTATTTCTTTCCCTTTCTCCTCTTCTTCTGGCACCTCTATGAACATTTAAAGTTGTCCTGGAGGTTCCTAAGCCTCTCCTCATTTTTTTGTAATTCTTGATTCTCATTCTGTCCTGGTTGAACGTTTATTTCTTCCTAGTGCTCCAAGTCACTGGTTTGAGTCCCAGTTTCCTTCCCTTCATTGTTGGTTTCCTTTGTATTTTTCATTTTTTAAAAATATTTTATTTATTTATTTTAGAGAAAGGAAGGGAGGGAGAAAGAGAGGGGGAGAAACATCAATGTGTAGTTGCCTCTCACATGCTCCCCACCAGGGACCTGGCCTGCGATCCACGAATGTGCCCTAGACTAGGAATCGAACCGGCGACCCTTTGATTCACAGGCCCACACTCAATCCACTGAGCCACACCAGCCAGGGATGTATATATTTTTTTATTTCACTTTGCATAGCCTCCCCTTTTTCCTCTATTTTGATACCATACTCAACCATTTCTGCGAGCATCCTGATTACCAGTATTTTGAATTCTGTATCTGATAGGTTGGCTATTTCTTCATTCTTTCATTCTATTTTTGGAGTTTTGATCTGTTCTTTCATTTGGGCCATATTTTTTTGTCTTGGCATGCTTGTTATGTAGTAAATGGTGGAGCCTTATGTATTTGCCTGAGGGAGGCAACCTAGGTCTCTGTTTTGTGGCGCTGTCTCTGGGGCAGGGATTGGAGAGGCAGCAATGCCACTTCTGAACTTCAGTCACCTCTCCTGCTACCCACAAGCAAATTGGGTTTTTCTAGTGCTGATTCACAGTTGGGTGGGTTTGTGTGCATTCTAGGACCCTGTGGGTCTCTCCAGGGAATTCTCCTGTGAGGCTGGGAGTTTCTCCTGCCACCACAACTCCTACAGGTTTCTACAGATGGAGGATTTGAGGCTTTATTTCCCTACACTGGAACTCTGGCTTGCAAGGTCTGTCTCACTCCCCAGTTGTTCCTCCCAGTTTATGTGCACACAAATGTGGGACCTCCTGCTCCACCAGCCACCGCCTTGTCCATCTTGGTCCTCCTGCCACCACTTCGCCCCACGTCCCATCCACCCTGGCTGCCTATCTATGTCCCTCCTACTGGTCTGGATGAATGTTTCTTCTTTAACTCCTTGGTTGTTGGACTTCCACACAGTTCTATTTTCTGGCAGTTCTGGTTATTTTCTGTTTTCAAATTTGTTGTTGTCCTTCCTTTGGTTGTGTGAGGAGGTAAAGTATATCTACCTACACCTCCATCTTGGCAGGAAATCCTATAGTCAAACAATTTTTGAAAAGAGTGCCAAGAAGCAACAGTGGGAAAATAGAGTCTCTTCAATAAATGGTATTGTGAAAACTGGATATCCACATGCAAAAGAGTAAAACTAGAGTTCTATCTTATATCACTCATAAAAAGTAACTCAAAATGAATTAAAGATTTAAATGTTGTTTTGATTTGCATTTCCTTACTGATTAGTCATGTTGAGCATCTTTTCATATACCTGTTGACCATTCACATGTCTTCTTTGGAAAAATATCTATTCAGGTCTTATGCCCATTTTTAATTAAGCTATTATTATTGTTGTTGTTATTGTTATATTTTGCTATTAAGGTATTATTATTGTTGTTGTTATTTTTGCTGTTGAGTTGTGTGAGTTCTGAATATATTTTATATAATAACCCTTTATCAAATATATAGTTTGCAAATGTTTTTTTTCCCATTCCATAGGTTATCTTTTTATTTTGCTGATTGTTTCTTTGTCTCTAAAGAGCTTTTTAGTTTGGTGTAGTCCCACATGTTTATTTTTGTGTGTGTGTGTGCTTTAGATTTAATATCCAAAAACTCATTGCCAAGACCCATGTCAAAGAGCTTTTTCTTATGTTTTCTGCAAGGCGTTTTTTGGTTTCAAGTCTAGAAATTCATTTTTTTTCTAGAGATTTTGTAACTGGTATAAAGATTTCAACTTTTCACATTTGAGTATGATGCCAGCTGAGTGATTGTCATATATAAACTTTATGCTAGGCTACATTCCTTCTATACCTAATTGTTAAAAGATGTTACCACAAATGGATGTTTAATATTGGCAAATGCTTTGTCTATTGAGATACTATAATTTTTCTTTTATTCTATTAATGTGATGTACTGTACAATTGATTTGTTTATGTTAATCACCCTTCCATCCCAGAAATAAATCTTACTTTATCATGGTGAATGATTCTTTTAATGTGCTGAAACTTATATTTGCCTGTATTTTATTGATAATTCTGGCCTGTAGTTTTCTTTTCTTGTGTTGTTCTTTTTTGGCTTTTGTTTCAAGATAATGTAGGCCATGTGAAATAAGTTGGGAAGTGCACCCTCCTCTTCAATTTTTTGAGTTTGAGAATGATTGGCACTAATTCTCCTTTAAATGTTTAATAAAATTCACCAATAAAGCCAGATGCTCCTGGGCTTTTCTTTCATGGGAGATTTCTTATCATTGATTATATCTCTTTACTAGTGATTTGTTTGTCCAGATTTTATATTTCTTGATGATTCAGCCTTTGTAGATTATGTTTTTCAGAAATTTTCAGTTTTTCTAGGTCTTTCTGTTTGTTGTTATATAGTTGTTCATAGCATCTTCTAATGATCCTTTGTATTTTGGGGGTATTGGTTGTAATCTCTGCTCTTTCATTTATGACTTTGTTAATTTAAGTCCTCTCCTTTTTTTCTTCGGTTAGTATAGCTAAAATTTTTCAATTTTGTTTATTTATTTGAAGAACCAACTCTTAGTTTGGTTAATATTTTTTATTGTTTTCCTGTACTCTATTTCATTTATTTCTGCTCTAATCTTTATTATTTTCTTTCTCCTACTAATTTTTGGCTTGGTGTGTTCTCTTTTTTTCTAATTCCTGAAGGCATAGAGTCAAATTGTATATGTGAGACCTTTCTGGACTTTTTTTCTAATATGTTTATTGATTTTAGAAGGAGAGGAAAGGAGAAGGGGAAAGAGAGAGAGAGAGAGAGAGAGAGAGAGAGACCTTGATTGGTTGCCTCCCACATGTGCCCCAAACAAGGATGGAACCTGCAACCTAGGTATGTGCCCTGACCAGGAATCAAACCCCCAACCTTTTGGTGTACAGGGTGATGATGCTTCAACCAACTGAGACACACTGGCCAGGGCAGATTTTTTTGGATTTTTGAGTAAGTGTTTATTGCTTTGAACTTCCTTCTATGTGTATGCAAATTTCCCACTTTTCCTCCTGTGATTAATTTCTACTTTTTATACCATTGTGGTAATGGAAGATACTGGGTATATTATCAATAATCTTGAATTCGCTAAGACTTGTTTTGTGGCCTAACATATGATCTACCCTAGAAAATGTTGTATCTAATCTTAAGAAAGTGTTCTTTATGTGTCTGTTAGGACCATTTTGTCTACAGTGTGGTTCAATTTCACTGTCTCCTTATTGCTTATCTGTCTGGATGATCTATCCATTGTTGAGAGTGGAGTATTAAAGTCTCCAATTATTATTTTATTATTGTTTATTTCTCCTACCAGCTTGGTTTGTTTTCTCTTTATGTGTTTAGGTCCTCTGATTTGGGTGCATCAGGATATACAGTTGTTACATATTCTTGATGAATCAACTTACTTATTGTATAATGATCTTTTTGTCCCTTTTTACTATTTTTATTATTTATTTATTTATTTATTTTTAAAGATTTTATTTATTTATTTTTAGAGAGGGAAGGGAGGGGGAGGGGGGAGAGAGAGAGAGAGAAGGAGAGAGAGAAACATCAATGTGCGGTTGCTGGGAGACACGGCCTGCAACCTAGGCATGTGCCCTGACTGGGAATCGAACCTGCGATACCTGGTTCGCAGCCCACGCTCAATCCATTGAGCTACACCAGCCAGGGCACTATTTTTATTTTAAAATTGATTTTATTTAATACAAGTATAGCTACTCCTGCTTTTTATGAGTTACCATTTGCTTGAAATATTTTTCACTCTTTTTTAAAAATCTTCACCTAAGGTTATGTTTATAGAATTTTTTAGAGAGAGAGGAAGGAAGAGAGAGAGAAAAAGAAACATCCACATGAGAGAGACATATCAATTGGTTGCCTCCCATACACACCTGATCAGGGCAAACCCACAACCTAGGTATGTATCCTAATGGAAATAGAACCTACAAGATTTTGGTGTATGGGGCAATTCTTCAACCAACTGAGCCACCTGGTGTGGGTCCATCTTTTCACTCTTAGTCATGAATATTTTTAGGCTAAGGTGAATCTCTTATAGATAGCATGTTATTGAATCTTGTTTTTTTTTTTCAATTTATTCTTGAGCTATTAACTTGAATTGGAGCAAATACTTACGTGTGAGACACAAAAGTATAAAACCCCCAGAAGACTACATTAGGAAAAAGATCCTTGATATTGTTCTAGGCAATAATTTCTAAGATAAGATATTTGAACACAGGCAAAAATAATATAAAAAAGTAGGGCAACATTAAACTAGAGACCTTCTTCACAACAAAGAAAATAATTGATAAATTACAAACCTACAAAATGTGAGAAAATATTTGGAAATCATATATGTGATAAAGGACATATATCCAAAATTTATAAATAATTCATCCAACTCAATCACAAAAAGAAAACAATTCAGTAAAAAATGAACAAATGACCTGAATAGATTTTTTCCAAAGAACACAATGTCACAAATCATTGTATAAATGCAAATCAAAATTATACCTCATGCCTGTTATCATGGTTTTTATCAAAAACATAAGAGATAAATTTTGGCAAGTATGTAGGGAAAAGGAAACCCTTATCCACTACTGGTGGAAATGAAATTGGTACATCAATTATGGAAAAGAGTATTCATCCAAAATTTAAAAAATGAACACCATATGATCCAGGAATCCCACTTTTCAGGATACATCTAAAGAAATTAAAATCAGGCTTCCGGCCAAGATGGAGGCATAGGTAGTCGCACTGTGCCTCCTCGTGCAACCAAAACTAAGGACAACAAAAATTGAGAAACAAGAAACACACAGAACAGAGAGAAATGAACTGAACGGAAGTCTGACTACTGTACATCCAGACCAGTAAGGAGGGGCGGAGTCAGAGGCCTATGGAGAGGGGGTCGAGGGGTCGAGTGGTCCCAGCAGGAAAAAGCTGTGAGTGGCAGACACGGGCACGCAAGGCACAGACGGCAGTTGGTGGACCCCAGAAGTGCAGGGGCAGCTGACGGACCGGTGGCAGACCCTGGGCGTGGGAGGCAACGAGCAGACCCAGTGCGCCGCAGCCACACATTTGCGCGCAAGCTAAGCGAAAATGGGCAGCAACACTGACCGCGCAACCCAGGGACCCAGCGCTGGGAAACAAAACCTAAGAGCACTGACTGAAAACACTTGTGGGAATTGGGACCGGGAGATTCTCTCAGCCTCACAGGAGGCTCCTCAGGGAAACGCACGGAGTCCAAGAAAGTACTCTGCAGGAAGAGTACTGCCCACCTGCCCAGGAGCCAGCACCAGAAGGGCCCAATTTGCTTGTGGGAAGTGGCAAAGGGGACTGAAGTCCTAGAGAAAGTGAAGCAGGTGCCATTGTTCCCTATCAGACCCTGCCCTCACATAAAGCGTCACAACCCAGCGACTGGGGTGCCCCGCCCTGGTGAACACCTAAGGCTCTGCCGCCCACATGTAACACCTGCAATCAGACCAAAGGAAAATAAAAAATAAAAAAGATGGCTCAAACAGAATTGAAAGCCCCAGAGCCAATTTTTTAAGTGACCAAGAGATAGACGACCTATCAGATGCACAGTTCAAGGCACTGGTGATCAGGATGCTCACAGAATTGGTTGACTTTGGACATAAATTAGATGAACAAATGCAGGCCACAATAAGAGAAATGAAGGAAAATGCACAGGGAACCAATAGTGATGGGAAGAAAACTGGGACTCAAATCAATGGGGTGGACCAGAAGGAAGAAAGGAACAACCAAACAGAAAAGAATGAAGAAACAAGAATTCAAAAAAATGAGGAGAGGCTTAGGGACCTCCAGGACATCTTTAAACGTTCCAACATCCAAATTATAGGGGTACCAGAAGGGGAACAGGAAAAACAACAAGTGGAAAAGTTATTTGAACAAATAATAAAGGAGAACTTCCCCAATCTGGCAAGGGAAATAGACTTCCAGGAAGTCCAGGAAGCTCAGAGAGTCCCAAAGAGGTTGGACCCAAGGAGGAACACGCCAAGGCACATCATAATTACATTAGCCAAGATAAAAATGAAGGAGAGAATTCTAGAAGCAGCAAGAGATAAGGGGACAGTTACCTGCAAAGGAGTTCCCATCAGAATGTCGGCTGATTTCTCAAAAGAGACCTTGCAGGCAAGAAGGGGCTGGAAAGAAGTATTCCAAGTCATGCAAGGCAAGGACCTACATCCAAGATTGCTCTATCCAGCAAAGCTTTCATTTAGAATGGAAGGGCAGATAAAGTGCTTCTCAGATAAGGCCAAGTTAAAGGAGTTCATCATTACCAAGCCCTTATTATATGAAATGTCAAAGGGACTTACCTAAGAAAATGAAGATTAAAAATATGAACAGTAAAAAAAGACTTCAAATTCACAGTTAGTAACAACCATACCTAAAACAAAAGCAAACTAAGCAAACAACTAGAACAGGAACAGAACCACAGAAATGGAGATCACATGGAGGGTTAGCAACAGGGAAGTGGGAGGAGGAGAGAGGGGGAAAAGATAT
>PVIA01018885.1:0-11721 GCA_004024845.1 Tonatia bakeri | reverse complement strand
TGGCATCTAGACCCTTGATGGGAACGCCTCACCTTTCCATTGAGCAGGTAGGTGGCGGGCTGCATTATGTTCATCAGGACTCCCACTGGACTCCAGCTGAACTTGTATCTCAGAGGGTTGTCCGAGTGTTCAGGGGCTGGAAGCCCACCACAGTAGGAGATGTAAGATTCAATCTGTAAAATAAACAATCGGTAAATTAAGGAGGATTAACAATAAGTTAGGGAGAATAATGTATCTAAGTAATTAATTGAGTATAATGATAGGCATGGGGTAAACTTGCAGTGGTTTTTCCTTTCTAAGGCTTTCCAAATTACGTCCTTAAAGACAAACAGAATATGATTAAACCACAGTTATATTTTGTGTACACTAATTTTTAAAAAGCCTTTTAGAGATTGCTGCTACTTACATTTCATTCAGTTAGAAAATCTAACTATTAATTCAATTCGGATTTGTCAGTTCCTCCTAAACTTTGTATTCAAATTGTATGTTAGATTATACTTTTATTACATATATTATAATATGCAATTTATATAAATTCATCAAAACATGACATATAGTTAATATATCATTATAATTCACTCAAATCTATATTTCACTATATATATTACATACACAAAACCTAAAGCATTTAATCCAATTCCTCATATTTACATGCTCAAAAGATTCTTCTTATGTATAAAAGACATACCATGTACCAATAGATGAACCATATTGTAAAGAACTTTTCCCACTTTTACAAGTCAGACCTTATTATAGAATACTTAAGGCACTCAAAAATCTTTTATTCAACCAAAATACTACAGCAACATCTATTTCTATAAAAATTGATTGCTAAGACTTGGACATGGTTTTAGCATGCAGAAATTTCTGCTCAAAAGTATGAGCTACATTACAGCAACACATTTAATCAAAATTATAAAAAGTTTACTTCTGAGCATAGAAACCTGGACCTTTGAATGTTTTCTAAGTGAAACTTTGGGTGTCCATGGGGCTCACCGTGGCTCCCACTTCTTTGGCTTTATCTATTGTTTCCATTGCCAGCATGTGATCGAGACCCGGGTCCAGTCCCAGTTCACCGATGACGGTGACGCCAGCATCTTCCACACTACAACAGGTGAAAAGAGGAGGAAGGAAAAGGTGGACGTAAAGTAAAACTAATGCCATGGAGCTTCCTTGTTGAAAATGACTGCAACTTACCTCTTTTCTAATTCCTTTAGCGCTGGTGTGATGTAGCTTGCTGTGACCATGTTAACTTTGCTTGTGATGCATGCCTTCACCACAAGAGGATGCAATACATAAGGCAGCAAGTGTTCAAACAGAAGAGTTAAATAGAAATGTTCTTGTCCAACCTTACTTTCAATGTAGATTGAACCATACTAAAGCTGAGACACCACCCTGATCAACCTATTCTCTCAGAGATAATCAATGATTCCCCACGGACTATAGAATAAGTGTATCCTGTTATCACATTTAAAACTCTCCACAACATGACCATGACCTAACCTTCCCATTTTTCTTCCTCAATCTGTTACATAAATCATATGTGGGAAGCACAGAAGCCATTGTAACTCTCTGCTCCCAGCCTTTACTTTACCACCTCTGAAACAGTACTATCCCTGTGAATTCCACATGGAATGTGCCCTCCACTTTCCCACCCCTACCCAAGTCATACCTTCCTTAAAAAAATGTCTGAACAGTTATCTCCTCCAAGAAACTTTCCCAGGCTTACCCCAAACCATTTTTTTTCCTCCTTCAGACATTGAGCTATTTCTTTATAACCTTTAACGGAATTTATTCCATCCATCCTTATATTTCTATGATTTCCTGTCTTATGTCCCCTACTAAAAGATAAGGTTGCTATTCTTTTCACCTCCACATCTCCCAAATGGCTATCAGGAGGGAATGAAACTTAGTCAAGGTGGCCTGTATGTTACATTAGAGAGTAAAGACTAGGAAGAGAAACTTTATTTTGTCTTCAATTTTAAACAGCAGTCTTTCTAGTTAGAGTAGTCTTGGTTGCAGATCCTTGCTTTTCATTACTTTGAATATATCATGCCAATCTTTTCTGGCCTGAAGTATTTCTCTTGAAAAATCAGCTGACTGCATTATGGGAGCTTTTTTGTAGGAACTGTTTCTCTCTTGCTGCCTTTAAGATTCTCTCTTTGTTTTTAACCTTTGTCATTTTAATTATGACATATGTAGTGTTGAACTCTGGATTTGTCTTTATTTGGATTCTGTACTTTCTGAACAACAACTATAGCAAGAGCAACAACAAAGAAAAGAATCAGAAAAAAGCAAAGAGAAAAATAATAGTAAAAAATACAAGAAGACCAAAGGAAGGGAAACTATTACAAGAAGAAAGAAAAGAAATAATAAGAACAAGAAATAGAAACAGAAAAAAAGAGGAAAAATAAAAAAGAAGAAAAATAGAGTAAGAAAAGAAATAAAATAAGAGATATGAAAAAAGTAGAACAAGGAATGAAAATAGAAGAAAAAATGAGAAAGCTATAAAAAAGAAAAAAATAACAAAAATAATGAAATAGAACAAAGTGGAGCTAGTCTCTGCTGAGTTTAGTGCCTGCCTTCTGGGATCCTTTCTCTGGATATGTCTCTAATGTCTGACTCTGGGGTAAGCCAGTGTCAGATGCTCTCCATGTTTGGCTTTCAGTAGACTGTTTGAAGCAACAAGTAATACATAACCTGTGACTGCTTCTGCCAAGCTTGGCTGTGACTAGTAGGTGGCAAGCTACTAGTACTCCAAGGCAGGCTTTTTCCAGTTCAGAGCCTAGGTGCGGGTCAGCAAATGTCCCAAGACACCACAAGGTCCATCTCCATCTCCCTCTACTTGCCAGGTGGCTGTCAGACTCAGACACTGAATGACTGTGCATGGCTTCTGGTGGAATCAGAAGGATGGAACCTCTGGATCTCCCATGAGGGTGAGGTGCTGTTTGGACTTCAGGGAAGAGAGCCGGTGTGTCTTACTTCCCCAGAGCCACATGTCTGAGTATGTTACAGATTATTTCCCTGAATTTGGCCATGTAGAACCCCCAGCAGGCAGGCAGGTGGGGCTTCCAGAGCCCAGAATTTGGGTCTACTAGAAACTAGGAGGGTGCATCTACCCGGTGTTTCTATTGGCTCTCCCATCAAGAGGAAGCACCAGTGCTTCCCAGGGAAGTGCAGGGAATGGCCACACACCGAAACCTGTCTCTGACACTCACTAAGTCTGTCTATGTTGCTCCCTCCTCAGCAGGAATTAAGATGCAGGGTGAAGAAAAAAAGATGCAGGGTGGGGCAAGCAGGACTCCAGAGGGCGAGGCAAGTAGGTTTCCAGAAGGTGGGGTTGAGTAGTATCCCAGAGGGTGGGGTAATTGTTTTATTCCAGACTGATTTCCCTGGAAGAGGTTTGCTTTTTCCCCCCCCAAAAAATGGCTGCTGTGGTGTCAGGGGATGACCAGCACAGGGATCCCAGCGGCTGCTCCACCATGTCTCTCTACAAGTCGTCCCACTCCAGACTCAGGTGACCCTCCCTTCACTGGAGCCTCGGGTTAGTTGCTGGAAATGAAAACTTTTGCTTCAGTCCCTTAAAAAAAGTGGCTTTGTCTCCAGCAGGCTCCTTCTTTCCCTGGTATATAGAAACCCTGATGCTTTTAACTGCTGGATGTCTCCTGGGTGGCTGATGTCGACTCTGGCCTTCGTTCTGGGGAGTCAAGTATGGCGTTCAGGCTCACTTCTCTCAGGGCAAAGCTGCTACAGCTGTGCTATTCCTCTGAACCTGTAGCCTGCCGCCTTTGGGAGCAGCACCTGCTGCTTGTGTGACCCCGTCCTTCCTACCATCTTGAGGTGTTTTCCTCCCATCCTTGGTTAAAAGTCCCTCTCAGGTAGTCTTCAGTTGGTAATTCTGGGTGACTGTTCCCCAATTTAGTTTTATTTCTAGTTTGGTTCTGGAAAGAGGTATGAGAAAGATCCTCCTACTCGGCTGCCATCTTACAACTCCCTGAACATAGTTTTAATCTTTGAAACTCATGTTTGTTATTTCAAAAACTAAATTAAATCAAAAGGACTTCAAAGCAAAAGTAAAATATAATGGAAACAAAAAAAATAATCCAACTGGATATCACATTGACAATGTAACCACACAAAGAAGTAATGCAAATAACTTTTATACAAAGCATTCTAAATATTCCTTATAAGTTTCATTCTAAAAAAAAGAAAGTCAAAGAAACATTAAATTCTATTTAGTAGGTTTTTATTGAGATATAATTGACATACAACATTATGTTAATTTTAAGTGTACAACATAATTACTAGATGTTTTTATATTGTGAAATGATCACTATATTCTCTTCTCAGAATAGGTTTATTGTTAACTGTAATATTAGCATTGCAATTCCAAAATTATTGTATGCATATTTGGGATAAAATAAACAACATGTATTTGTTTTCTAAGACATTGAAATTTTCACTGCTGAAGACAATAGATGCAAATATAAAATGTTAAAGTTAAGAAAAACCTGCAATGTTAAATTTTAATTGAAACATTGGAATTAATTTATGTTTAAATTATGTGTGTGTGCATGTGTATATTTTTTTGCTCTGTCTACTAAAAGGGGTAAGAGCACCAATATCTCAGTAACATAAGCACACTGAGCAGAAGATACCAAATCTTGGTTTTTATAAACTAAAAGAAATCTGGCTCCTTGATGAAGTGGCTTATGGCAGGTGTGGGGCAGAAAAACCACAAGGTAAGGCTAGGACAATTTGTTTTTTTCAGGCAACCAGAAAGCTCAGACAGAAAAGATTCATGTCCAAAAGACAAAGGAGCCTTCTTAGCTTCCTTTGTTTCCTTGTTTTTTCATATTTTGGGTGTGGTAATATAACAGTGATTAAAGTAAAGATAATATATTAATCAGGTGGCAATTATAGAATTGTCTGTACTAACAAACTCACAGAAGATCCATGCATTGAAAGTTTCCTTATAAGTATTTTATAGGCATCAGCAGTTGCAGCTCCTGCTTAACCAAGGAATGTCCGCAAGATATTGGGAAAGTGAAAGCAACTCATATCAGAACCAGCAGAAACACATCTTGTTCCCAGATATCAGCAGGGAGACTGCAGATAGAGCATTGAGACTACGTGATGACGCATGCAGATCACTTTGACACCACTCAAGAGCAAAGCTGAGAATCTGCACATCTCCAGAAATTCCTTAGTTCTCCTCCTCCCACGGTTCCCTATATAAACTAACTGGGACAACTAAGATACCAAGATGGGCTTTGAGACAAGTGTCCCTCGTCTTCCAGGTGGCTGGTACCTGAATAAACCACTTTCCTTTTAAATCAGCAACTGCCTCTCGAGTACTGGCTTTCAAAGTGGCAGGCAGCTGGCCCTGTATTTGGTTACAGTAACTCTGAAATAGCAGATCTTCAGATCTTCTAGATCTTCAAAAATAGAAAGCATGTTTTATTTTATTTTTGTTCTTGCTGGAAAACATTCTTATTTTATTAATCTTCATGTCTCAGTATATTATCAGTACTAAATACATATTTTGGTCAAAATGAATTTAAATTTCATGTGTCTGCTTTTCTCCTAAGATCACATATATGTTCAAACAAGCATTACCTCTGAGTATAATACCTTATTTGGCTCTTGTGAAAATGTGGAAAGAGTAGAAAAAATCAAAGCATATCAATGTGAAATAGTAAGAAAACATATTTACCTATCAGTTAATATCAAATTAAACCACAAACTTGGTTATTGAAGCACCAGAATGATGAGGTGATGTATGATGAAATCATCATACATGTTAAACGTGTTAAACATCATCAATGGTGTTTAAGGAGCATGTCTGGACTTACTATTTCAGATATCCTGGCAGATATCTGTGCCCAAAAAGCTAGATGGATTTTAATAAAGTGATAATAGCAAGTAACAGGCCAGTTAGATTTACTTGACTTTTGTTATCATACCTTATTCTCAGATTGTCTTGGTGGGGGTTAATGCAGTTAAGTGTAAAAATTCTGACCCTGTCCCTAAGTCCAGCTGTGGGTTCAAACTAAAGTTAACCCTTTTTCTTTGCAGAGTATTGATTAAGTAATAATTTAGTAGGGAATATTTAGGCAGCTATTTAAAACATGTTCATGCCTGCAACATTTCATTGACTCTGATATTACTGCTCTTCTTGCTTTAGCAATTAAGCTTTAATACTATCTTTAAAATGGCAACTATGAATTTATTTTCTTTCAGGTGAAATTCAAGCTAAAGGCCTGATGGGACCCTTTTCAAACATCTGTGGACCAGTATTGGAGTGAATTATCTAAATGACACAGAGCACAATCAAAGCTTCACTGAGAATTACATTTTATCTTCCTTGGTGAAACAGCCATGAAGATTTGTGCAACAGTCATGTTTGCTACTGTGATATTTTAAAATAGAAAACATATGTTTTGATTAAGTTATTACAATGGTGTTTTTGAAATACATATCTCTATTTTCATATGAAAATATTTGGAACAGAATATGCCAGTATTACCAGAGAACTTTAATAATTCTATCATGTATTTTACATGTATGTAAAAGTGATGATTGTGCTATTTGATAATTGATTGTGCAGTTATTTTCCTACAAGAATATATTTTCCTATACTCAGCAGATGAAGTTTCATCTTTTTAGGCAGAAACTATTTCGCACTACCATCAAAATACAAAGAATCATATGAGATTACTACAATTATATGCCAACGAATTGAAAAACCTAGAAGAAATAGATAAATTTTTAGAAATATATACCCTTCCAAGAGTGAATCATGAAGAAATAGAAACTATGAATAGATCAATTACAAGTAATGAAATTTAATCAGTAATTTAAAATTCCTCAAAAACAAGTAGAGAACCAGATGGCTTCCCAGGTGAATTCTGCCAAACATTTAAGAAGAGTTAACACCTACATTTCTCTAATGATTCCAAGTAATTCAAGAGGAAGGAACACTTCCAAACTCACAGAAATAGATTGAGAGTCCAGAAATAACACTCACATTTATGGTCAACTTTTTTTGAAAAGGGTGCTATGACAGTTTACTAAAGGAAAATAGTCTTTTTACCAAATGGTGCTGGAAAAACTGGATGT
Source organism: Tonatia bakeri (assembly GCA_004024845.1). NCBI lineage: Eukaryota > Metazoa > Chordata > Mammalia > Chiroptera > Phyllostomidae > Tonatia > Tonatia bakeri. The sequence continues at coordinate 4,599 of PVIA01018885.1, read as the reverse complement.
CTGTATATGAAGAAATGAAGTTGGACCCTTACCTTGCAGCATGTATAAAAATTAAGTCAAAGTGAAACTAAGGCCTAAATCTAAAAGCAAACACTATAAAACTTTTAGGAAAAATCGTAGGTGTAAATCTTCATGACCTTGGTTTTATGGCAATGGTTTCTTCAATAAATGACACCAAAGTACAAACAAGAAAACAAAATGAATAGATAAATTGGACATCATGAGAATTAAAAACTTTTGCTTCCAAGGATACCATCAAAAAAGCAAAAAGACAATCTACAGAATGAAAAAAATTTTTCAAGTCATATATCAAGTAAGGGAGGAACTTGTATTTAGAATACATAAAGAACTACTATACTCCAATAAAAAGAGAAAGATCTCAATGTAAAGAAATGAACAAAGGATCTGAAATGACAGTTCTCCAAAGAAGATAAACAAAAAGTCAGTGAGTACATAAAATGATACTCAACATCATCATTAGCTGCCAGAGAAATGTTAATCAAACTTACAGTGAGGTACCACTTCATACTCACCAGGATGGTTATATTAAGAAAGATAATAACAGTGCTGGTGAGGATGTAGAGAAATCAGAATCTTCATAAACTGCTGGTGGGAATGTAAAATGGTATGGCTGTTTGGGAAAACAGTTTAGCAAAAAGGCTAAACATAGTTACCATATGACCTAGCAATTCCACTCTTAGTTATATAACCAAGAGAAATGAAAACATATGTCCATGTGAAAACTTATAGACAAATGTTTGTAGCAGCATTATTCATAATAGCCCAAAATGAAAACAATCCAAAGGTCAGTCAATTAATAAATGCATAAGCAAAATGCAACACATTTTACAATGGAATATTATTTGGGAATAAAAAGAAATGAAATAGAATATGCTACATGGATGAACACTGAAAATATCATGCTAAATAAAAGAAGCCAGACAGTTCTACAAATGTATTATTTCATTTGTAGAACTGGATTTCACCCCAAATCTAGAAGAGTGCCCTGATGGAATGGGAACTAGGAAACTAGCACTTTGGGTGGGAGTGGGAAGCTGTTGAGATCTTGATATAATTAATTGGTTTGGGCTTTATGATCATCGTGATAAAGGAGACATGATTGAAGAGCTGATCTAATGTCAGTGTTAGAAAATGAAATGTTAGTAACCTTGAGTAAAGACAGATTTAATCAAACTCTGCATTGACTTTCAGTAACAAGTTTTCCAGCAGAAGTTTCAATAATAAAGTTGGTGGTGCTATGATTTGGAGCTGAATGGATAGGTTATAGTTGCAAACATAGAAATCCATCAGGGGTCAGGAAACTTGGATAGTAAATACATATTTTAGGCTTTGAAGGCCAAAGGGTGTCACAACTGCTCAGTTCTGCCTTTGTAGTATGAAAGCAGCCATAGACAGTACATAAATAAATGGACATGACTGTGTTCCCTTAAAACTTTATTTACACATCCAGCCAAGATGGAGGTGTAGGTAGAAATGCTTTGCTTTCTCACACAACCAAAAGAAGGATAACAACCAATTTAAAAACAAAAACAACCAGAACTGTCAGAAAATTGTACTGTATGAAATTCTGACAGCCAAGGAGTTAAAGAAACATTCATCCAGACTGATAGGAGGGGCAAAGATGGCCAGCCAGGGTGGAAAGAATGTGCCACAAAGCAAGAGCTAGCAGAAGAGACAGTCCCATATTCATGTGAGGATAAACTGGGAGGAACAACTGAGGAGCATGACAGAACATGCAACTCAGAGTTCCAGAACTGAGAAAATAAAGCCTCAAAATCTCTGGCTGTAAAAAAAACCTATAGGGGTTGCAGTGGTAGAAGAAACTGCTAGTCTCATAGGAGAGTACATTGGAGGAGCCTATAGGGTCCTAGAATGTACACAAGCCCACCAACCCAGGAATCAGAACCAGGGCATCACTAAAAAAGGCACAATTTACTTGTGGGTTGTGGGGGAGTGACTGAGAGCAAGGTGAGAGCTCTCTTGGACCCCTCCCCCACATACAGCTGCAATTCAGTGACTTGGGTTGACCCACCTTTGCGAATACCTAAGGCTCCACTCCTTACTACATAACACGTGTGCCAAGACAAAAAAAAATGACCTAAATGAAAAGACAGATCAAAAATCCAGAAAAGATACAATTAAGCAATGAAGAGATAGACAACCTATCAAATGCAGAGTTCAAAACACTGGTAATCAGGATGCTTACAGAAATGATTGAGTATGGTCACAAAATAAAGGAAGAAATGAAGGCTATATAAGGTGAAATAAAGGAAAATATACAGGGAACCAACAGTGAAAGGAAGGAAACTTGGACTCAAATCAATGACTTGGAACAAAAGAAAGAAAGAAATATCCAACTGGAACAGAATGAAGAAAGAAAAATGCAAAAAAATGAGGAGAGGTTGAGGCACCTCTGGGACAACTTTAAACATTCCAACATCAGAAACAGGTGCCAGAAGGAGAAGAGCAAAAGCAAGAAGTTGAAAACTTAATTGAAAAAATATTGAAAGAAAACTTCCCTAATCTGGTGAAGGAAATAAATATGCCAGTCCAGGAAGCTCAGAGAATCCCAAACAAATTGGACCCAAAGAGGAGCACATCAAACCACATACTAATTAAATTGCCAATGATTAAAGATAAGGAGATAATCTTAAAAGTGGCAAGAGAAAAGGAGAGCGTTACATACAAAGGAGTCCCCATAAGACTATTAGCGGACTTCTCAAAAGAAATCTTACAGGCAAGCAAAGACCTACATCCAAAATACTCTATCCAGCAAAGCTATTATTTAGAATGGAAGGACAGATAAAGTGCTTCCCAGATAAGGTAAAGTTAAAGGGGTTCATTATCACCAAGCCTTTGTATGAAATGTTAAAGAGACTTATCTAAGAAAAAGAAGATCAAAACTATGAACAGTGAAATGACAACAATCTCATAAGTATCAACACCTGAATCTAAAATAAAACAAAAATAAACTAAGCAAACAACTAGAGAGGAACAGAATCATAGAAATGGAGATCACATGAAGGGTTATCTGCAGGGAGGGGGCAGGGGGAGAAAGTAAAAAGGTACACGGAATAAAGAAGTATAAATGGTAGGTACAAAATAGACAGGGGGAAGTTAAGAATAGAATAGGAAATGGAGAAGCCAAAGAACTTGTATGTATGACTCATGGACATGAACTAAGTAGTGGGAGTGGGGGCAGGGAGGCTGGAGGTAGTGCACATGCTGGGCAGAGGGGGATAAAGGGGAGAAAAACAATGGGACAACTTTAATATTATACTCAATAACATATACTGAAAAAAACTTTATTTACAAAAACAGGTGATGGACAACCTTGGCTTTTGAGCCATAGTTTGTGAATCCTGGTATAACCATTTTGGTAGACTTAATGTTCACATCTTCCAGATCCTTTCCTCCAGTTTTTCTTGTCTTCAATCCTTGAGATAGTAGACCCTTGGCCTTTGAGAAGCATTGTGATTGGTTATAGAATATGCTAGCTATTTCCTTCTACATAAAACAAAAATAGTAACTCACAGGATAGTTATGAGATAATATTAAAAAAGCCTGATACTTGATAGATGTTCAAAAACATTAGCATTCTCTCTTTAGAAATAACATCTTTAGATCTTTTCCTGAAGTTTGTTAGAGTTAATAATATTTCAGATTTGATGTTTCCCCAATACATTAGATCCATTATGTCAAACATCCATGCTCTTCAAATGAGCCATGCATGTATCTGCTCCACAACAAGAATCTTCAAATGGTTGCAGAGCAGAAAGAATCAAAATGATAATTTGGCCAGGAATCTTCTTACAGAAAAGAAAAGGTGTCTTAGAAAGTTAAATGACTTCCCTTAGGTGATAAGGCTTAGTATTGAAATTTGATCATTATTTAAAGACTGAAAATGCTTGATAAAATTTAGGGAGCACTCTAATTTATAAAACCTCTCTTACATGGGTTATTAGGGCCCCCAGAAGCTCATGTGATGTCTTTTAGAGAATTAGAGAAAGGCACTCTCACTTAGAAACACTTTGATCTTTAAAAAAATTGTCATCAAATATATAACTTTTAAGAATAACACGCTTTCCTATCATCTGATAAAAATTGGTATAATAAATATTATTTATATTTAATACACATCATAATAAATGTTCAGTGTCTATGACATGTTTAGTTCACCCTTAGATACAGTGCGCCATTTGCACAGTGATGCAGAGTAGCTAATCTTGTTTTTATGTATTGTATAGATTAGCTTTCTTTACAATGATTGACATTTGCTGATTACATCGGAAATACATTTACCACACCCAAGTTCTACTGAAAAGGATTCAGTGAGAAAAAACTGCCTGTTTTGGAGCAATACTTGTTAGTCACTGACAGCTAATCTTATAACTTCCTATTTCCAATTTTCTTTTTGTACTAACACTCATTCTTAATATTTGTTAATTAGCAAGAATTACAAAACACAAGGTGAAGGGCACTAACTTGGAAATGTAAAGGTTCTGTTTTTCCAGTCTAAGTTGTTGGTGAGGAAAATAGAAGGTTTCTAGTGTCTTCCACTGTTGTGTTTATTGGTAA
>PVIA01018884.1:0-11623 GCA_004024845.1 Tonatia bakeri | reverse complement strand
GAAAAAAAAAAAAAAAAAAAAAAAAAGGGCCCAAATTAAAGAACAGATCAAATCTCCACAAAAATACAACTAAGTGATGAAGAGATAGCCAACCTATCGAATGCACAGTTCAAAACACTAATAATCAGGATGCTCACAGAAATGGTTGAGTATGGTCACAAAATAGAGTAAGAAGTGAAGGCTATGCAAAGTGAAATAAAGAAAAATACACAGGAAACCAACAGTGAAGGGAAGGAAACCAAAACTCAAATCAACAATTTGGGCCAGAAGGAAGAACCACACTTTCAACCACAACAGAATGAAGAAACAAGGATTCAAAAAAATGAGCAGAGGCTTAGGAACCCTCTGGACAACTTTAAATGTTCCAATATCCAAATCATAGGGGTGCCAGAAAGAGAAGAGGAAGAGCAAGAAATTGAAAACGTATTTGAACAAATAATGAAGGAGAACTTCCCGAATTTGGCAAAGGAAATAGACTTCCAGGAAGTCCAGGAAGCTCAGAGAGTCCTAAAGAAGTTGGATCCAAGGAGGAACACACCAAGGCACATCATAATTACATTAGTCAAGGTAAAAATGGAGGAGAGAATCTTAGAAGCAGCAAGAGAAAAGGAGACAGTTACCTCCAAAGGAGTGCCCATAAGACTGTCAGCTGATTTCTCCAAAGAAACCTTGCATGCAAGAAGGGGCTGGAAAGAAGTATTCCAAGACATGAAAGGCAAGGACCTACATCCCAGATTGCTCTATCCAGCAAAACTATCATTTAGAATGGAAGGGCAGATAAAGTGCTTCTCAGATAAGGTCAACTTAAAGGAGTTCATCATCAGCAAGCCCTTATTATATGAAATGTTAAAGGGACTTGTCTAAGAAAAAGATTAAAGTATGAACAGTAAAATGACAATAAACTCACAGTTATTAACAACCACACCTAAAAAAACAAACTAAGCAAACAACTAGAACAGGAACAGAATCACAGAAATGGAGATCACATGGAGGGTTATCAGCAGGGGAGTGGGTGGGGAGAGAGGGGGGAAAGGTACAGAGAATAAGTAGCATAAATGATAGGTAGAAAATAGACAGGGGGAGGGTAAGAATAGTATAGGAAATGTAGAAGCCAAAGAAATTATATGTATGACCCATGGACATGAACTAAAGGGGGGGAATGTGGGTGGGAGGGGGTGTGCAGGGCCAGGGGGAATAAAGGGGAGGGAAAATGGAACAACTGTAATAGCATAATCTGTAAAAAATATTTAATAAAAAAAGAACTGGCTTAATATAGTTTCTTTAGGCTTCAAAGTTTTATTTACAAAGGTGAACAATCAGGGCAGATCTCTGTCATATAGTATAGGCACAAGTATAGAAATGGGAAAGAAAAATGATTTGGGGCAATCTTTTTCAACTTTTCTTATCTCACGGCACACATAAACAATCACTAACTTTCTGTGGCACACCAAAAAATGTATAGTTTTTGCCGACCTGACAAAGAATAGGTTTAATTTTGATTCATTCACACCAGGTGGCTATTGTGTTGGCTGTTAGTTTTTACTGATTTTTTTTTTAAGACAGAGGGGAAGAGGGAGAAAGAGAAAACATGGATTTGTTGTTCCACTTATTTGTGCAGTCACTGGTTGCTTCATGCATGCCCTCTTACTGGGCACAAAATTGCAACCTTGGTGTATTGGGTTGCTGCTCCAACTGAACTACCCAGCCAGGGCAGCTATTGTCTTTTTTTTTTTTTTTAAACAATCTAAGGGAAAAGAGGTCAATGCCCCTGATTAAATAGTCAGGTCATGCACGTTTTAAAAATTCTTGCAGCATACCAGTTGAAAATCACTGGTTTGTAGGGAAGCAAGAGTGCACTCAGAGGAACTAGTTTAGGTTAATATAGACATTACTTCTAATTCATTTAAACTAGAGAGGGACAGAGTAGATGAAGAACGGGGAATGAATTAGAGAGATCCAGTGTTTGGGAAGTTAGAATTCACAGGACTTGATAATGGATTGGATGTGACCGCTAAGGGAGGAACCAGGGATGACTGCCGGGTTTCTGACTTGAAGGAGCGAATGAATGCTGAGAACAACAGGGTTGTTCACTGAGCCTGTAAGCATGGGAGGCAGAGTTGTTGGGGCATAGAGAGGCTGGCACAGGAATACCAATATTTAAGAAAAGATGAAGGACAGAGGTCGGATGAAGTTTAGGCTGAGCAGGGCTGGCAGCACTGGAGACCCAGTTCGCAAACCACACCTTCTCGTTGCAAACAACAGCCAGCTAATTCAGTGAGCCAGAGAAGGAGGGTAGACCCCACTCTGCACTTAGCCAGAGATCTGCGTCTGTCCTTTGTGGACCCGGCGCTGAGCATGCGCTGCTGGGAGAATTCGGCCCTTTGGATCCCCGCGTGCGCTTTGCTGGGAAATCCGCAGCAGCCCCAAAGCTACTTTTCCCGGCAACTGTCGCCCCTTCCGTGTTTTGGCTCTCACCGGTTTCCTCAGTTGCAGCGGCCATTGGCTGTTAGAGGGGTACGAAACCGGCGATTGGCTGTCGCTGATGTCGCTCAAGCGTCCTCCGGAAATGGTCCGATGTGGAAGGAGACCTGGCGAGACTGCGCTTGTAAGCTGGAGGTTCCGCTTGGTGTTTCAGCTTCTGGTGTTGATCCGTGGACTGGCTTCAACGCCAGGTTCTTCCCGAGTGGTCTCAGCGAGGCTTCTTCTTGCAGCTTGATCGCGCTGGTCGGCCTGTCGCCCGCTGCGTCTCGGGTCCCTTACCCTGACTCGGACGTCCTTGCTTTTTCTTCTGGGTCTTCGTTGCCGCTGCGACTCCGTCACCGCCATACCTTAGGTAGAAAAAATCCCGAGAAGTCCGAGGGGCTGTGAGGAAGAGGGTTTACCTTCCGGGACGGTTTCCTTCCTTCTCTCTTAATTCTCGTCCTTCTAGAGGCCAGGTCCCGGCCAGCCTGTACGTCTTAGTCTGCCCACTGGGATTTCTCCCTTGATTTCCCTCATTGGGTGCTTTGTTTTGGTGGTTGTCTTCACACATCAGAGTCTTATCTCTTCAGCCAAATTGTGAGTCTTTAGGAGGTTCAGAACCTGGGTTCCTCCTTATCTTGAGTACCATTCAGGGTTCATTCGGTGCTTGGAGGTACTATGTGTACTCAACTATTTGCTGATTGTTTATTATGATTTCTGATGAAGGGTTAAAGATCCCTCGGGTTGAGCTTTTTTGTAGAATTACTGCTTAGCTCATCTCACCTTAAGAAGCGTGGATACGTGTAGCTAACACATGTTGAGTTCTAGCGGTGTGTTATGCTGAGTGTTTTAATATGTATTATGTGTTAAGTATTTTAATACGTGGTTCATAAATCAATTCAACGAGATGGGCATAATTATTCCCATGCTACATGAGAATCTGAGGCGTTTAAAGTTAAAATAGTGCTTACCTCATAGGGTGATTAAATGACATAATGTAAATAAATGTTTACTATGGCGCTTGGCATGTAGTAGTATGAAATTAAAAACAAAAGGTTTTGGTACCTCATTTTGAAGCTGACGATGTTCAGGAGTAGGAGGGTTAGTTGGCTTAAGCCACACAGCTAGTAGGTAGTGGTCCCATGGGAGTCTTGACTTTGAACCCTGGTTCTTCTCCAAAGCCATCTCTTTGAACCTGGGCTTTGTTATGCCTCCCATGTGAATAATTCCTTGGAACGATGTTCTGAAGCTTTATGAGAAAATGTCTCTTCATGTTCTTACCTTAGTGTCTGGCACATGCTATAAATAATGTCAGTGTGTGCTCTCCTTTCCCCAAACCAGCACACAGCTTCTACGGTTTTGCAGAACTGTTATTCCATCCTTACTGAAAAAGCACAGCATTTCTCATGGGTCACTGGAGGAACCTCTGCTGGTTCTAGGTAGGCTGCTTGCCCAGGTGTTTACCCCTAGCCACAGTTGGGTGTAATCCATGCAGCTGTGGATTTCTTCCTCCTCTTTTAGGGTGAAGGCCATGCCGCCCCCTGGGAAAGTTCCCCGAAAGGAGAAACTGGGGCTACAGTGTGAGTGGGGGTCCTGCTCCTTTGTGTGCTCAGCCATGGAGGAGTTCTGTGAGCATGTCACTCAACACCTGCAGAAGTACCTTCACAACTCAGAGGAGGAAGAGGAAGAGGAGGAGGATCCCTTGGGTAAGGGAGCAGGATATAGGAAGGGGAAAGCCCAAGGGAAGGTGGAAAATCTGACTTTCCTTTCTGCAGAGGGAGAAGGCAGCCTGGGAGAGTGATGGTTTAATTTCCTAATTGTGGGTTTTTTTGCTTATAGAAACGTAGGCTTCTTATAGAAAGCTCACTTCACAAAGATTTTTAAAATGAATCTGTCAGTCTTCCTATCAAAAGGCAATTACTGATAGTACTTTTGTGAACATTCTTTTTGACCTCTCTATATATGTATATACATAAATTAGATAACTATGATTTTATTTTTTTAACATTTCAAACAACCAGACACACAAAAGTTCTTAGTTTATTAATCCTCTCATGAAAATCTGCATAATCAGCACAACTAAAGCCACTGAAGAATCTTTACTCCTTCTGTTGTCCAACCTCCAGCTCACTTTTTAAAGCATTAATATGGATCTTTGCTGTCCCTTAACTTTCTTTGTCCTGTCCTTGCATGCCTTTCTCTGTTTTCTTGAGGTCTTCATCTCATGCAGTTCATGTCTTGCAAGTGTATGTTTGGATTCATTTTTCTTTATGTAATCCAAAGAATCATAAGTCATGCCAAAACCAGTTGTCTTGCCACCACCAAAATGGATTCTAAAACAAAACACAAAGATGACATCTGGTGACTAGTTTTCCCTGAATTTCTGTCTTAGGTTGCCTTCCCAGGGTGAAGGGTGTCAGTGACCATTTGTTTCCACTGGAGTAGTCTGTTGGTCATGAACTTCCTGGTCCGGAGAGTCATGGTGTTGTTTGTGATAGCAGCTGATCTGCATCCCTGCTTTTATGTTTGTATTGTACAAGGTGTTCGCGGCCTGTTTTTTTTCATTCCCTGGTAGTATTTCTTCCTCTTCTTTCTCTTTACTGTGATCTTTAGTTAGGAATACATTTTACATCACAACCCTGTACACAAAAGTTAAAAATATTTGAAAAAAATATTTGCCTTTTCTTAAACGCTCTCTGAAGTGTTTATTAAAAGAAAAAAAGTGGTTTGCAATCCCATAAATTGATTTCACCACCCACTAATAGGTCACAACACAGTTTGAAAAACTATCCTGTAGAAAGTACAGAGATAGGCCCTGGCTGGTGTAGCTCAGTGGATTGAGCGCGGACTGCGAACCAGGCATCGCAGGTTCAGTTCCCAGTCAGGGCACATGCCTAGGATGCAGGCCATGTCCCCCAGCAACCGCACATTGATGTGTCTCTCTCTCTCTCTCTCTCTCTCTCTCTCTCTCTCTCTCTCTCCCTCTCCCCCCCTCTCTCCCTTCCCTCTCTAAAAATAAATAATAAATAAAATCTTTAAAAAAAAAAAAGAAAGTACAGAGATAGCTGTCCTCAAATTCTGCCTAAAGTCTAGTGATTGAACAACATAACTAATAGTTTCGAAAGTAATAATATTTACACAAAAGAAATTAGGGGATTATTCTATTTTAAAAAGCACCTACTTTTCAAAAACAAGTATGCCATAAAAAGCATTGAAAATATGGTGCCTAGAGACAGATGCTAGAGAGATAGGAAGTGGATTGAAATAGTTGATGGGCCTTTCTGGGGAAGACAGATCTTGAAGAGAATATGCGGAAAAGGAGGATTTGTAGTTAGGTTGAGAGGCAGTATCTTCCTAAGCGAACAGTAGAAACTGGGCTAGGATAGTGCCTGCCTGTCACACCTGCTGCCTCTGAGTTTTCGACATTGGATCTTGCACAGACCACACTTCTCCATCTACTTTATAGATGCTCACCCTTCAGATCTTAACACAGGCACTTAAAGACATCTGTCTAGCTCACATTAGTCCTGTTTATTTTGTAGTGTCTGTGTTGTGCCCCCCATAATACGACTGCTACAACTGGTTACAGTATTATATGTATCCATGTGATTATTTTTTTCCTCCCTGGCTGAAAGCTACGTAAGGGCAAAGACTGGGACTCTTTACTCATTACATGGTGTTTGCTGAATGAACTCTTGGTAATTTGGTCAGAGTCCAGCCTCCTCGCTTACTGCTAAGTACCACAGGTGGAAGGAGAGCTGATCATTAGAAAGTATCACTCTTCTTTCTAAACCTCTTTCCACAGAGGAAGAATTCTCCTGCTTATGGCAGGAGTGTGGCTTTTGTTCTCTGGACAATTCTGCTGATCTTGTCCGCCATGTCTACTTCCACTGCTACCACACCAAGCTGAAGCAGTGGGGGCTGCAAGCCCTGCAGAGCCAGGCTGACCTCAGCCCCTGCATCCTGGACTTCCACAGCCGCAACATCATTCCTGATATCCCTGACCACTTCCTGTGTCTGTGGGAGCACTGTGAGGTCAGCAGGTGGTGCTGGTAATAGGGGGTGGAAAAAAGTTGCGGATCTTAACTCAAGATGCCTTGACTCTTTCTACAGTCCCCTGTATTCCCAAGATTCTTGCTAGTATCTCTCCTTTATTTCTGGGTAGCTCCCTTGCTCAAATGTTCCCATCCCCACCAAGTTAATTTGGGAGAGCCAAGAAGCCCCCTTTGGATACATAGGTTAAGAGTCCCTCCAACCACCCTCAATCCTTACCCCAAGTTGCTCCTGGCACAGAGCGCCTTCGACAATCCTGAGTGGTTCTATCGGCATGTGGAAGCGCACAGCCTGTGCTGTGAATACAAAGCAGTTGGTAAAGACAACCACATGGTGCTGTGTGGCTGGAAAGGTAGGACCACTCCTTAATTTCTGGCTTCTAAAAAAACCCTGGGATTGCTGAGGGGCTAGAGCAGCTAGGGATGGGGCCTGTGGGGCAAAGTTGGCTGCTGTCTGGAGAAACTTGGGGTTGCCAGAACCTACTCTGCGAGTTTGTTGCTGGAGTGTAACTGGGTCTCCTTCCCAGGTTGTACCTGTACCTTCAAGGACCACTGTAAGCTTCGTGAGCATCTCCGTAGCCATACCCAGGAGAAGGTGGTGGCTTGCCCAACCTGCGGGGGCATGTTTGCCAACAACACCAAGTTCTTAGATCACATCCGTCGCCAGACCTCATTGGATCGTAAGTTGTGGGGAGAAGGGGAATGGGTGCAGGCTGCTCTGGTTGGGGGCATATTGCCAGGGGAGGGGCCCACTGAAGGTGTCTGCAGCTTGGCTATATCTACCTTTAGAGCTCAGTCATCTGCCACAGTCTGCTGACTCAGATTTATGAGACATTGTTATTCAGGGCTTACCGTGTGCCCTATCAGTTATCTCATTGAATCCTTACAACAACCCCATGAGGTAGGCTTGTCATCCCCCTTTTTGCAGGTGATGGAACTAAGACTCAAGAGAGTTTAAAATCACTTACTTGAGACCGCACGGACAATAAGTGATCAAGCTGGGATTCTAATTCAGTTCTCAGTGCCGAGTCCTATGCTCTTTCCTTCATACTATGTCCATTCATAGTTCCCTAAACTGCCCTTGTCTCCTTGGGTGATTCCCCTCTCTGGGACTCCTTTCTACCTCTCCTCCATCCCCCACAGTCCACCCTTTCTTTTGCCTGCCCTACCCCAGAGCAGCGCTTCCAGTGCTCTCACTGTTCCAAGAGATTTGCCACTGAGCGGCTTTTGCGGGACCACATGCGTAACCATGGTGAGTAGCTGGCTGCCACCAACCTCCCTGCCCACCCTCCGAGGTTCCACTGGCCCTCAGATCACAGCCTCCTCTCTGCTTCTCCCAGTGAATCACTATAAGTGCCCTCTATGTGATATGACCTGTCCACTGCCATCCTCCCTCCGTAACCACATGCGCTTTCGCCACAGTGAGGACCGGCCCTTTAAATGTGACTGTTGTGACTACAGGTAAGGGGAACCGGGGGCCAGAAATCACAGACCTCGTGTTCTAGGGTACCTCATGCCCTCCAACCCCTCCTGACCTCTCCTGGCAGCTGCAAGAATCTCATCGACCTCCGGAAACACCTGGATACCCACAGCAAGGAGCCAGCCTACAGGTGTGACTTCGAGAACTGCAGCTTCAGTGCCAGAGCTCTCTGCTCTATCAAGTCCCATTACCGAAAAGTGCATGAAGTGAGTGGAGCTTGTGGTGGGAAAGGGCTAGCAGGAGCGTAGGGGAGCCCAGGGTGAAAAGCTGAACTCACTCTCCCTCTTTTCTCCATCAGGGGTACTCAGAGCCAAGGTACAAATGTCATGTGTGTGACAAATGTTTCACAAGGGGCAATAACCTCACTGTGCATCTTCGCAAGAAGCACCAGTTCAAGTGGCCCTCAGGGCACCCCCGTTTTCGGTATGTCTCAACTCTCCCTCCCCATCTCACCCCCTGCTTAGATTTACAGAACATTTTTTATCCATATTATGTCAACAAGGTAAAATGGTTGAATTTGACAGTGCTTTGATGTCTCATCTCCATTCAGGCTCAAGGAACTGCGAGAATAGCAGTGGGGCAAAGATTGGTTTTCTGATTTTTTAATCCAAGGCACAACAGTATCAAACCAAATTAATGGTGTCCAAAGTCCTGCAGCCAAAACTAGAACTAGAGCCTACAGGTCCAGGTCCATAGCCCTGTGACCCCCACCCTCCACAAATAATTTCTTTCCCCTTCCTCTCTCACCTCCTCTCTGGTTTCTACATAAAAATTTCCATTTTGAGTAATGATGCTTTCCTTTTCATATTCTGATAAAGATCTTTTTTTGTCTTCAACTCCCATCACTTAGATTCCCAGGCCTTCTTCTACTCCTTATATTTGTTCCTTAGCTTGCCAGGCTGCAGGTCATTCCTGCGGCCCCCGGCCCATGTTTGCTACCTTTGCACTTCTGCTTCACCAGGTACAAGGAGCATGAAGATGGCTACATGCGGCTACAGCTAGTTCGCTATGAAAGCGTAGAGCTGACACAGCAACTTCTACAGCAACCACAAGAGGGATCGGGCCTGGGAGCGTCACTGAATGAGAGCAGCCTGCAGAGCGTCATTCTAGAAACAGTGCCAGGGGAGTCAGGACCCCAGGAAGAGGCTGAGGAGGAAGAGGAAGGCAGAGGTGGTAAGGGGACAGCCCTCTTAGCCTCTGAAAACACCTCGAGTCCCATCATCCATGTGGTGAATCAGACCAGTGCCCAAGATATTGTCTACTATGTGCTATCTGAAGCCCTGTGAGAGTCCCCCCAGGCCCCTAAGTCCCCCTCAGGGTGCATCGTGGAAGAGCTTCAGGGAACAGCTGAGGAGCCAGAAGTCCAGCTGGTATGAAGGTGGTGGAGCCTGACTATTCCTCACCCAGATTCTGGGGTTTCATCCAGGCTGGCGGCAGTGCCCCTCGGGGCAAACCTTGCCAATGGATGTCATTTGGAGCAGTGCTGAAAGCAGTGTGATCCACTCTGAATCCAGCTTGCATGTTAGCAGACTCTAAGGACTTTCCTTTTCTGCCAGTCCACGTTTTGGGATCTTGAGGAATTTTCATTAGAGGGGGATACCCTAGTTGTGTGTGTTCTTGTAGAGAGAGCTAGTATCAGGCTTAATCGTAACCCCTAGAAATGCTGAAACAGTGATTAAAATCCTTAGTCAACTTGCATCCATTCTCATCTTTAGGGTTTCTCAAGCCCAGGGATGACATGTAACTAGTCTCTGCAATGGCCCTTCCATCATAGCCAGCCAAGGCATTGGGAACCAGGCACTCATTTTCCTCTGAAGGGTTCCTCCTACAACCTAAGGACTTCTATATTATCCTCAGGGATGAGGCTGGAGGCACTGAGTGTGTATAGCACTTGTTTTTGGTAATAAAGGAAATGCTTCTGCTATTACTCATTTCTTCTTCGTTATGTTTGGTGGCTGTTAACTATGTAATGAGATACAGCCACCCAGAAGAGAAACTGAATAATTAGGCTTGTACCACTTTTAGTGGCTAGGGTTGTTTTCTGTTTTTCAACTGTCTTGTTACCTGCTCGCCTTCCCCTCCTTTAGGGAAACTTTCATTTCTTTTCAGCATCTACCATCTCCCTGGAGGTCTTAGGCATAGGTCATGAGTTTGCTTTAGCAGCACTCTAGAATGGATGAGTGGGGCTAACCAGGAAAATACAGTACCAGACCTTGCCTACACTTTCTGAGTTCTGATTAGAACCCAGTGCCTCTGTGGTAGGGGGTTCTTTACCTGTGGGACTGGGAAGGAAGCTGGCAGTTGGAAGGTGGATTTGGATGCCCTAGATACTGGTAGGTACTTGAGGTCAAGGAACGAAGGTAGAAAATTGTGAGTGTGAGTGCATTTTCCTGGGGAAAAGGTCTGGTTTCCATTAAATTCTCAAAGAGTTTGGAGCCCTCCAGAACAAGAATTGGGTCTGTCCAACCACTTCACAGTAACCTGTGTCCATTCTTAGGGTCTCTGCTGCTCTGGAGAGGTCAAGAAATCCTCAGGTAGCTCTAATTTCTAGACCTTTTTAAAAGACCAAATTTAATTTTTATAACTATGCCCATTGCAGAAGGACATTTACAAAGAAAATACTCTTCATTCCATGAGCTGTTCACTGAGTTCCTGCTATGATCCAGGCACTGTGACAGGTGCTAAGATGAATAAAACCAGGACCTGCCCTGGAGTTACTTGCAGTACAGAGGCAAGGAAAGATCTAAATAAGTAGAATGATAGAAGCATCTAGGTCAGGGTTTATTTAAAAGGTTTATTTAAAAGGTTCAAAATAGCCCTAGCTGTGTAGCTTAGAGTGTGGCCCTGATAAAACAAGGTAGCAGGTTCAATACAAGAATCACGCAGTGAATGCATAAAAAAGTGGAACAACAAATTGATGTTTCCCTCTCTCCAAAATCAATAAAAACAACAAAAGAAACAATAAAAGGCTCAAAATATGAGTAGACAGTATTATGTGGGCAAGGGATCAGGAAAGGATTTATCGAGGAAGTGATTAGAGTCCATTTAGTTTTTTCCACAAAATAAGACATTTTTCATTTTCACCAATAACCTTATTGATTTGGGTATTTTGAGTATGTTGGCTATCTCCTGCCATTGACTTCTAGAGGGTAGAGACGGGTGCTGCCAAACATCTTCTAATGCGTAAGACAGCCCTGCAGCAAAGAATTATTTGGCTAAAATGTCAGTAGTACCAACAAACTTGACAAGCCACTTTTTCCGTGTTCAGTCAGACACACCATCTTCTCCATACACTGCACAAATCTTTTTTGCATTTCAGTTGTGTGTTTACCCTTCTTGAAATAATAAAGCATAATATGCCAAAACTGTGTATTTTCTTCCATCTTCACTATCAAAATGGCTGCACAAAAATTCACTAATTTTATTTTTTAAATGCACCTTGATATGACAGCTGTCAAGAATACAGTCTAACAAAATTGTGTTTAATGAAGTTAAAGATAGCTGAGGACTACTAGAGCCATCATATGGAAGAAAACTAAACAAACTTTGGCCAACCCAATAAATTGGAAGAGTGAACTGCAATCAGATAAAAGTTAGAGTGCTGCTGCTGGGATTCAGGCAAAAAATAACA
>PVIA01018883.1:0-11725 GCA_004024845.1 Tonatia bakeri | reverse complement strand
TCATGTCTTCTGCTGACAAATTCAGGACTCTTTCCCTCAGGTGGTGCTTTCCACTGGTCTGATGGGGAGCAGTACTTGTTGGAAGTAACCGCCTGGTTTCTGGTGAGGAGCTCCTACTACAGGACTCCCTAATGACCCCACCATGTACACAGCTTCACCTCCTTTGGATGCAGACCGCCCTTTGGAGTGGGTGGTGCTGATTCCCTTCGTGTGCCCACAATCTCTCCTGTTCCACATTAGTGTCAAATATCAATGGTTCATCCTTCCTCCCCAATTTGTCTTGGAATTGGAAGGTTTTCCTTACGTTTCAGAAGAGAATTACATTTGGGAATGTGTTCAAGAAGGGTTCCCCCCTTCTCCCTGCTTAACTTCTGTGGAACCCAAACATCAAAGCAATGAACATAACCATGCCGGTGCAGATGATTTTCGACGCTATTGATTAGGATGCATTCAGTATGTCACCTGCTCCCATGTGCCATAACGTGGTCTGTCCTCAGTTAACATCTGGACTGGATGGCTCTGCACTGCAGCTGGTCTATATGACCCAGGGGGCAACTGCACACGAGAAGTCTGCAGCATGAAACTGCGCAATCTGCTCTGACACGTTCAGTCAGTCACAGCACCTTCTCCACACACACCACAAACCTCTTTTTGCATTTCAGTTGTTTTCACCTCTCTTGAAGTGACAAAGCCTAATGTGCCAACAATGTTGCTGTGTTCATCCATCTTCAATATGAAAATGGCCACACAAATATTCACGAGTTCTGGTCAGATTTTTTAATGCATGCTGAGATGACAACTGTCACAATAAAACTTTTTAAAAAGGGGTTTCAAATGAAGTTAAAGACAAGTCATGGCATCAGTTTCAACTGCAACCCCTAATCCTAACCCTGAGCCATGCCAAGCACCAGACACTGGACTGAGTGTCTGAAGCCTGTCCCTGACTCCAGATGCCTGGCTCTGGACATCATACTCCAGAGAACAGTCTGTCCTCCTATTTAAACCTGCAAACCCTTGAAACATAAAAATCTAATGTCTAAAAATATAAAGCAGGTTTCTGTAAAAAAAAAAGTTTTATTAAATCAAGCAAACTAAATGATGCAATGATGATGCATCTTCGACATGAGATGAATGAGGCTGCTGTTGGCATATCATGGCATACTGTTCCAAAGCAAAATTGAAGAAAGTAAGTGACTAAATGTGGTATCCTCCTGATTAAAAAATTCTGAATCGCAGGAGAAGGTATTCGCAGAGTAAGAAGACCACCCATGGAACTAAAAAAAATGGTTGCACATTATACTCTCGATAAGACTCTTGTTACCACCACAAAGAACTGTATAACTCATCAATGGAGAGATATCTATATGTTTGAAGAACTTGAATAGTCCCTTGTAGAGAGAATATGTACGCATAAGTGGTAAAAAAAATGTCAGAGAGGATATTCCATGCCTATACCACTGTGCAATACCCTTCCCAGTCACTACAAAGGCTATAGTTGAAAAAGCTAAACTGAGAAATGTTTATAATCACAAACAAAAATTAGAACAATTGACCATTTCTTTTCTAAATGTAAAATTTTGCAGACCCTATATAAAATGGTTTGGCATTTCCTGAAAAAAATACCCTACTGTGTTCAATAACTCCACTTTGAAGCACATACCTGAGAAATTGAAGACAGATATTATAACAAACTTTACATGATTATTCATAACAACACTGTTAACAACAACTGAAAGGTAGAAAGCATTCAAATGTCCACCCACAGGTAAATGAATACACAAAATTGGCTTATTTTGTCACCGAGAAGGTACTGGACCCAAGGCAGTTTTGCTCTGGCAAGGTGTCATACGTGTAGATTCTTGACTTCATGCAGTAAAAATTCACTACACAAAGCTAGGGAATTTTGAGAGTTTGTATATTAAATCCACGGACAGTGAAATAAAGAAAGGGCTTCACATAGAAGAGGTGAAATCACAGCAACAAGAGCTAGCACAGACGAAGTAGCTTCTTGGGAAACACAAAAGTTAGACACAAAGAAGGACCTTGGAGACACGATCAGGGGGTGAGCCTAGGACGAGCTGCTGCTGCCCACTGCTCCCCTGGCTGCAAGTCTCACAGGGACCTTTGCAGATAAGGAGAAACAAGGCAAGTTACACGACTAAGAAAAGAACAGAACGGAAGGTGGGTGTGTGCTCAACCAACAGTGCACGCTGCATCCTTTGTCTTTAGGGTTTTACCTGTTTTCTAACATTGAGGACTTCAGAGGAGGTCTTAGAAGAGTCATCTCCACAGAATACTCAGCTTTCCAGGGATGCCCTTTGATGTGTTGATGTAACAAAATCAGCACACAGAGTGATCAGGGTCCTTCTCTGGTGAATTTCTCCTTCAGAAAAGTCACCAGAGAAGGGCTGGGACTGAGGTGGGTCTTCCCCTGCGTGGTCTGGAATGTCTGAACCATTTGCTCTCCAATGTCCATGGTCAGGGAAGATAAGATCCTCAGATTTCTTACCTGGCTATAAATTGCTGGGCCTTAGTTAGCCATCAAGATCAGTTTTCCCATTCCATTTCCAAGGAATTTTCCCACCTTTTTTATTAACCTACCTCAACTCAATACAACTGGGGACTCATAGTGACATTGAATGTAACACAATGACCATTTGTTGACAGACACCAGACACCAGAGCCAAACTCAGGATCCTGGACACAGACCTTTGATTCCAAAAGCTGGACCCTGGAGTGGACCCAAAGCAAAACCAGGACTCCAGGCCCAAAGCCCCAAACCCAAAGCCATGTGCCCACACCCGAGCCAGACCGTGCAGTCTGAAGGCCAAACACCAGATGCCAGGGATTGACACCAGACCCTTAATACCTGATTCCATACACCAGAACCATAAAGCTTCATCTGCACATGGACCTCACAGGTGAACCCAGGACACAATGCCACTTCCTAAGAGGTGCAAGACTGCAGACACACAACTGAATACATTTTCACTCTGAAGCATGGACCCTGGACTCAGGACACAGATCTGTAACCAGGATGCCATGGCCAGAATTTGAAACTGGGGCCAGACACCTGCCCCCATTGCTAGAGGCCTGAGGCGGGAAATGACCTGGATCCTCCCAGTGTAAACAACCCTGTGATTCAGTAAGATAAAACTCATGTCTCTCCAAATGCAAACTTCAAAATTTTACCAAACCCAGCAACAATGGGCCAAAGACAAAATGAACAAAAAGGATGCTGACCTTGGAGGGCAGACATCCATGATCTGTCAGCTGCAACAGTTCCAGGAGTTTGCACTGTCTCACCATTCATTCCACACTGCCAGCTTTTCAAAACTGTGGGGGATTAAAAAGGGATTATTTTCCACAAACCCTTTTGGCTTTAACTCCTATAGGATAATAATCAAAATAACATAATCAGATCAATACCAGATATTCAACATTTAATGTGTGCACAAGTATGAATGAATACCAGACAATGAGGCGATGTCAGGTATATAGGGCATTTGGGAGTAAGGGAAATGGGGTCTTACAGAGGTAGAATGGGTGATAGACAGGTAATTTATGAAAAGTGCAGCATTCATGGAACGTTACTTTTTGTTAGGCAATCCTGCAAATTGCAGGACAAAAGCTAAATTAATAAACTCTTCCAAATTTCATCCATGTAATCATTCAGTTGAAAGTAGTTTACTCTACTTAAATTGTTAAATCTTGTGGCAACAGCAGCAGACATAGCCTGAGGGAGTGACCAGCTGCCAGGACAGCCTTGCATAGCTCACAGGGGGTCAAAGGACAGAGTGCCTCTGTCCACTTCAGTGCAGACCATCCACCTCGGCCTGCAGCTGGTGGAAGGCAGCAGGGTCTGTAAACCTAAGGTAGATGACCATGAAGCTACGACCAGGAGGTAAGCCATGGCCACACAGGTGGGGCAATGATGCAGTCAGGACCTCCATGCCACCGGGACATCAGGCGGCCGGGATATGGGAGCTTTTAAAACATCAGTGCACTTGGGACATCAATGAGCTGGGACATTGATGCAGGAGGATGAAGGCACAGCCAGGACACTGACACAGAAAGGATATCGACACAACCAAGATATCTAGACAGAAAGGACAATGGCACAACTCACGTATTGACTCAGTTGAGACATTGATGCAGATGGTACAGAAGTGCGGCTGGGACAATGAGGGAACTGGGACATCAACAAAGATAGGAAAGTGGCACAGCCAAGAAATCTATGCAGGTGGGACAGCACACAGCAGGGACATCAATGTAGATGGGATATTAAAATGCAGGCAACACAGCAGCATGACCTCTACATCAACATAGACAGGACAGTGGTGTGAAAGAGACACAAACACAGACAGGACACCAGCATGGCCAGGACATCAAGGCAGAGGGGACCTAGACAGAATCACGATTTCAGCAAGGCTGGGACATTAGTGTTGTGAGGACGTGGACACAGGTGGGACATCGATGCTGACATGATGTCAACACACATGGGACATTGGACCACAGAGACAAGGACACAGCTGAAACATGAACACAGGCTGGTCAACAAGAGACACCTAGTTACCTGATGTAAAGACTCCACTGTTGTACGTGGGGGAGAGAAGGGGAAATGAACTGCAAAGCCCATTTATGTGAAAGTAATAACATCCATGACTAAGTGCCATTCCACTCAACATTCGTAGATCATTCACCACAGCTGACAGCCTTTTCTGCTGGCCTGCACTAGGTGTCCTTCCCAAGATGCACTTGAGACGAGAAGAGCAACACACTTAGAACATTTTGCTAGGTGACCATAATGAGCCATAAAGCAAGATTAAACAAATTACAAAGATCTAAAATTATACAGGCTTAACACATTTCAAAGGACTGAAATTATATACAGCATGTTGCTTTCTGTCACTGATGTTAATATGGAAATTGGGAACAAAAGGTATCTACAAAGTCCTGATATTTAAAACTTACTAACTACACGTCTAAATAACATTTCAATCAACATTCACTGATATTCTTCTACAGTCAATCCCTTTTCCTGCTGACCAGCTGCTAACATGTTATTCCCACAATGCCCACGAGATGGCAGCAGAGATGCACACTTGGAAACTGTTCCTTTCCCTTGGCCAAAAGGTTCTTTCAGTTCTTAGGTAAAGACACAATGAAAGAGACATTTTCCTTTTCATCAATAACTTCATTGAACCATGTACTAACCATCTTGTCCCAGTGTTCTGCAATCTTTCAGGCATCTTCATTATTCCATCTTCCCAAAAGTTTTTATCTTTTAGCCAAGCCAATATACAGCCAGTTTCAACAAGCACCACAGCATTGAAGTTACGTACAATATGTTTATTAAGTGTTCCTATTGCACTTCAGCCAGAATCCACTACAAATGGGTGACTGGGAAGTCTTTATACTTGGTAGTTATGTAATACACTTCTAAATAACCTCAAAAATAGAACAATTTGAATTACAAAATAAACTGAATTGTGATAAAGATACTACTTAACAAAACTTATGAAAAACATCTTCATCTTTCAAAGACACATTATCATAAAATAAAAGCTGAAAATATACAAGTTTTGTGCCCGTACTTATAACCTAAAATAGTAAATGAAATCCAGAGAAAGTAGACAGAAACATGCATGTCGACATATCTGCAAGTGTATATACATGAAAGGATAGCAGTTTTTTTTAACTCTTGGGGTAGATTTTTGAATAAATGTTTTCTCATTGTTTAAGTAAGCAGTAAGAAAGGAAATTAAAAATGCTTTTCAAGCACACGTGAAACTTTTTAAAAAATGACTACATTTAGCTATAAAGCAGGTTTCAACAAAATGTCTCACAAACTATGTTTATTGCTCTCTTTGCCATTATTTGGAAACCAGTCATAAGGTAACTAGAACATCCCTATATTTAGATGTTTTAAAATACACTTCTAAATACCTTCACAAAATAAATCACAGTCAGAGTGGAAAATAATTTACATAGAAAAATAATAAAAATACTGCATACCAGAGCCAGATCTTCCTGGGTTCCATGACTTCATAACATGTACACAGTAAAAATGCTGTATGACATCAGGCTATGTATCCAGGTAAGCATGATCTAGGAACTCATAACATGTGTCCTAGAAACCATGTTCCATGACATCATAACATATACACAGCAAACATGTTGTAGGACATCAGGCTATGAATCCAGGTAAGCATGATCTCTGAACTTATAACATATATCCTAAAAAAGCATGTTCCATGACATCATAACATGTACACAGTAAACATGTTGAATGACATCATAGCATGTATCCAAGTAAGCATGATCTTGGAACTCAAAACATGTATCCCAGAAAACATGTTCCAAGACATCATGACATGTACACAGTAAACATGTTGTATGACATCATAACATGTATCCATGTAACCCTGATCTATAAACTCATAACATGTATCCTAGAAACCATGTTCCATGACATCATAACATGTACACAGTAAACATTTTGTATGACATCATGCTATATATCCAGGTAAGCATGATCTAGGAACTCATAACATGTATCCTAGAAGGCATGTTCCATGACAACATGTACATTGTAAACATGTTGTATGACATCATGCTATGTATCAAGGTAAGCATGATCTAGGAACTCATAACATGTGTCCTGCAAACCATATTCCATGACATCATAACATGGACATAGTAAACATGTTGTATCACATCATGTTATGTATCCAGGTAAGCATGATCTAGGAACTCATGACATGTATCCTAGAAACCATGTTCCATGACATCATAACATGTACATAGTAAACATGTTGTATGACATCATAGCATGTATCCAAGTAAGCATGATCTAGGAACTCATAACATGTATCCTAGAAACCGTGTTCCCTTACATCATAACACGTGCATAGTAAACATGTTGTATGACATCATGACATGCATCCACATGAGCATGATCTAGGAACTCATAACATGTATCCTGGAAACCGAGTTCCATGACATCATGACATGTACACAGTAAACATGTTGTATGACATCAGGCTATGTATCCAGGTAAGCATGATGTAGGAACTCATAACATGTGTCCTACAAAGCATGTTCCATGATATCATAACATGTACACAGTAAACATGTTGTAGGACATCAGGCTATGTATCCAGGTAAGCATGATCTAGGAACTCATATCATGTACCCTAGAAACCATGTTCTATGACCTCATAACATGTACATAGTAAATATGTTGAATGACATCATAACATGTATACAAGTAAGCATGGTCTGGGAACTCAAAACATGTATCCCAGAAAACATGTTCCATGACATCATAACATGTACACAGTAAACATATTGTATGGCATCATGCTATGTATCAAGGTAAGCATGATGTAGGAACTCATAACATGTGTCCTAGAATCCGTGTTCCATGACATCTTAATGCTTAATTCATTGGGTTTTCTCTGTGTGTGAATTCCCAACATTAGAGAAGTGCCTTACACTTCATTCTGAGAGAGATGCACTTTTCACAGAAATGAAACAGCTAGATTCATTCTAGCTGCATATTGACAAGCCTGTCTTCTGCCAGTCTGCACTGCTCCATACACAGATTTCTCTAATGCCCAATATTCCTTACGCGAGACAATACTTCATAGCACGTTGTACATTAGACTTTATTTCTTCTGAAGGATTTCAATGAGTTTGGCCCCTGTTCACTCAATTGTAACACAAACGTTATCATAGAGGTTATTTCTTAGGAAAACTCCTGGAAAAGTAGCATATCTGAGCGTGGTTCTCCCAGAACAGTGAAATCACTATGTGTTGCCAAAGAACAGAGACATTTCAAGCCCTGTAGAACAAAGTTCATGGACCAGAGTTATGAACTCTGTGCAACATGCTTAATTCAGCGGGTTTTCTCTGTGTGTGAATTCCCAACTTCGGACGAGTTCATTACACTTCATTCTGAGAGACTTGCACTTTTCAATGAAACTACAGTTAGATTCATGTAGCTGCACATTGACAAACCTGTCTGCTGCCAGTCTGCACTGCTCAATACACAGATTTCAGAACGGCCCTAAACTCTTTATGTGATAGAGTACTTCATAGCATCTTGCACATTGGAGTTTCCTTCTTCTTCAGGATCTCAATGAATTAGGCTTTTGTTCACGCAACTTGAACACAATCTTGATCTTAGAGGCTAATTCCTACAAAACTACTGGAAAAATAGCATATTTGAGCGTGATTCTCACAGAACAGTGAAAACCCTGCTTTCCAGGAGAGCAGAGACATTTCAACCCATGTAGAACAAAGTACATGGACCAGAGTTATGAACTTGGTGCAAAATGCTTAATTAAGTGGGTTTTCTCTGTGTGTGAACTCCTAACTTTGGACGAGTTCCTGACACTAGATTCTCAGAGACTTGCACTTTTCAATGAAACTACACAGTTAGATTTATTCTAGGTGCATATTGACAAACCTGTCTGCTGCCAGTCTGTACTACTCCATACACAGATTTCAGAACGGCCCTAAACTCTTTATGTGATAGAGTACTTCATAGCATTTTGCACATTGGAGTTTCTTTCTTCTTGAGGATCTCAATGAGTTAGGCTTTTGTTCACGCAACTTGAACACCATCTTGATCTTAGAGGCTAATTCCTACAAAACTACTGGAAAAGTAGCATATCTGAGTGTGATTCTCACAGAACAGTGAAAACACTGCTTTGCATTTTGTTAAAGTGTTTCTGAACTCATATTTGGACATGTTTCTATGGGAGGAAAAACAAGCTAGTTATTTACTCTTGATATTATAAGAAACTAAATAAACCATGTGTCTTAATAAACATAGCACTTAATTTAGATGATCCCATTGCTGTCCTGAGATAAAATTAGAACCTTCATACTAAGGAAGAAGGGGAAATGGAGAAGGGGAAAGCCACAGGTGTAACCTCCTCCACTGCACTATGGAATTCTCATTTTCTGTATGTGTGTGGATTCCAGAAAAGGGCAGTAAACATGCAAAGAGTATTCTCAATAAATATGGATAAAGTCATGGAGAACTGAAGTCTAACAGGTAGATAAAAGCAATAAAAGCCAATGTAGTTTTTTTAAATACCCTACCAGTTATGTTTTTTGTGTGATTAGAAGATTCCTCTGTCTGTGTCTAAGGATTCAAGGTGAGGGCTAGGCAGTGCTGCCTTGGGCAGGCCTGGCCATGATGTTCAGTGAATGTTAGGAGGCTCCTGCAGCAGTCTGGGGCTTTTTGGTGTCATGAAACAATCACTGTAAAAGTCTCAGTGTAACCACTGCACTGGGGTATGGAGGTGTAGATTTGGATTTATGATAGATTACTCAGCTACCCTGTCTGCAACCACGAGCCAATGCTGAAATTTTTATAACATATTTAAAACTGCTTTTCCTTTCTTTTCCTTTCCTTTCCTTTCCTTTCCTTTCCTTTCCTTTCCTTTCCTTTCCTTTCCTTTCCTTTCCTTCCCTTTCCCTTTCCCTTTCCCTTTCCCTTTCAACTTTTAATGGAAGTATTAGGTGTGTAAGGAAAAATCTTTGATGTCATTGTTACAGAGCAGAACAAGGGGGGGCCCGGGACAATGATGCTCTTACTGAAAGAGACTCAGGTCCGTCTTGTCCGCCGTCTTAAAGGAAAGATATCTCTCAATGCCAGAGATTCGTGAAAAGGAAAGGAAACGTTTATTTAGTGCTATACAAACTTAAAGTAGTGACCTAATGTCTTTACCAAAATCCCAAAGTCCCTTAAAACACCCACAAACACACACAGTCCTTCCTTCCCCCTCTGCCCAGTCTGGGGTACTGTATCTCAGGAAAGGAAATAGAAGTCCAGTCTCAGGCAGTGTCTGGTTCTTCCCAGTAATCCGTGTTTGGCTGGTAGGCCTCTCTCGGTTCTCGGCACCATCAGCTATATCGCCGGGATCTCTGCTAAAGCTGGGTGATGGTTCCCCCTGCTTATGCTGCAGGGGTCCCCACTCTGGCAAAGCTGCGTGGTCCTCTCTCCACTGCTCCAGCCACGTGATCCTCTCTCACAGGGTTGCGAGAGCCCTGCACTCAGCCAAATCCACATGGTTCTCTCCTCTATGGCTGCCGCGCCTGGGTTTAAATCCCCGCGCCAATCCTCCTCTGCAGCCCCACTTCCAACTCCCACACTTGGCCACACCTGCCCTCAATCTGCTGTCCTTTCCAGCTTTTCTGGTCACCATCGTCGGTCTGGGCAGGTGTGGCCCCATGTCATGGAGCCAATCATCTCCAAGCTCTCACGCAGGCGCTGTAACTCGGGGGACCTGCCCCCCTCCCCCCCCAGTTACATCTTGGTGGGGAAGTTACTTCCATCCCCCTGGCTCAGAGCATGGCCATAGCTATTTAACATATCTATGTAGCCAAAGGTTATAGATATGTTAAATGACCACACCCCAGAGGTTGGCTGCAGAGCTGTTGCTATGCAAAACAGCTCTCAATGGGCCTGCTCCATTTGTCCCTTTCCCCCACCCACACCTGGGGGGGGGTAGGACATCCTAGTATTTTCTGAACACCCTGAGTTCTGGACCCCATTTTAAATGTCCATTTGGGGTCCCCCCCTTGGCCGCACCCTGTAACATCATGATCAAAGAGCTCAATGAATTTTCACAAACTGTGTAAACCTTGTCTAGGTTGAAAAAAGACAAAAATCAAAATACATTACTGGAACCCATCTCTGTTGATTCCAGACCCAGGATGATGCCCAGAGCAGTGAGAAGGTGCTCACCTACTACCTGCTGCCCCAGCAGACCCCTCCCAGCCTGTAGGATCGGGCAGTCCAGCAGTCCTTCCAGAGCCAGGCCCTGCTCTGCCCCATTAACATCATCAATATCATGAAGATGCCCAGGAGGCTGCTGCCAAGAACCAAAAAGTGGGGCCTGTAGTATTGGACCACAGCTCTCCCAGCAAGCTTCAGGGATGCAGGAAGGCTGGAAAGTATTGGAGTGAAGTCTCCTGCAGGCACGACCCTGGGCCTCTCTTGTACTAGGAGAAGAGGCTGAGCAGCTGAGTCTAGACTGAGCCAGGTTAGCACAGCCTCCCAGGATGATCTGAAGGACCACCCACTGAGACACAGTGCCAAGAAGCAGGAAGCAGCACCAGCTGTCCAAGAAGAGGTTAAAAAGGAGAACAGCGAGGACACCACGATGACATTCCTTGAGGACAGGCTGCTGCAGCCTCCAAGACAAGGTGGCCTGAATGAGGAGGGGCCACTGGAGGCCCCCTGACCACTGCTTGCAGGGAAGCAGAGGCTCAGACACAAGCACACACACCCCTAACAGAAGCACTGTGAGCTCCCCTTGCAACCCAGCTTGAGGCTGCAGTGACCCTGCTGCAGGGTGTTGTATTCAGAGAGCAAGACACCAAATGCTGGAGACTTTCTGGGTTCCAAAGATGTTATATATTGGCCACAGTTTTACCTGACAGGGGCGAACTCTCAGAGTGTCCTAGGACACTACACCCGTCAGGGCTTCCAAGTGAGAGCCACGCCTAATGCTTACAGCCTAGCCCTTTTATTTGCAAGCAGCAAGCAAACTTACAGAAGCAGAAGTTGCAGTTATCTTGCAGAGCACAAGGGATAATTGCTGGGTACCTAAATTTTCTTGTGAAAACTCCCTAGTTCCTAATCAGCAGGCTCCAGGTGGCTAGCTATCTTTCACTCTACTCTCATAAATCACTGTGGCTC
>PVIA01018882.1:0-11736 GCA_004024845.1 Tonatia bakeri | reverse complement strand
ATTCCACTTCTGGGAATTTACCCAAAGAAAGCCGAAACACTAATTCAAAAGAATACATGTACCTCTATGTTCATGGCAGTGTTATTGCAATAGCCAAGATTTGGAAGCAGTCCAAATGCCCATTAGTAGATGACTGGATAAAAAAGCTGTGGCACAGTTACACAATGGAATACTAGTCAGACATAACAAAGGAAATCTTACCCTTTGCCACAGCATGGATAGACCTGGAGATCATTATTTAGTGAAATAAGCCAGTCAGAGAAAGACAAATACCACATGATTTCATTCATATGTGGAATCTAATGAACTAACATTAAAATAGGAGACAGTCTCATAGATAGAGAGCAGGCTGACAACTGTCGGAGCAGGGTCTGGGGAGGTGGAAGATTTGAGCAAAAAGAAGAAAAAGAAAACAAGTGTTGATACTGACAATAGTTGTGATTGATGGGGGAAGGGGGTGAGGTTGGTGGAGGAGGGTATGGGAAGACAGATGGTGACAGACCGAGACATGACTTGGGACGGTGAAACACACAACACAGTGCACGGACGATGTGTTGTAGAACGGTGTGCCTGAAACCTGTACAATTCTGTAAACCACTGTCACCTCAATATATTCAATTAAAAAAATCTGAACATATCTATATTTTTGTAGATATGTCCATATGCATGTGCATATCATGTATGTATTTGTAGGTATACAAAGTTTAATAATATAATAAAATGTTATGGATCAGGGACAGGAGAAGTGTCTTCTCCTGTTATTTGTCTTAATTAAAGTGCCAAGCCTGCATCACATCAACATCTAGCAGTAACAGCCTGCCACGCACAATTAATGATGCAAAAATGTCAAAATTACCTAATAAAAAATTATATACACGTAGTAAGGGATCAGTTACTTTAAAAAACTGTCTCCATGGCAAGCAACACTGATTGTTCATTAGGTATTTCACCACACCAGTTTGTTACTTGAATGACACATATCTTGTCAGAGCTAGACTTTACCCTCCGCTATACTGCTAGTATTGCGGAAACATGTGAGATTAAAGTGGGGCTGAAATCTTCTTTCAGATTAGAGACAAAAAAAAAACAGATTCTGAAAATGTGTAAGGACAAACGACATTGAAAAAGTGGAAGACTTCATTCTCATCTTAGCACGCAGAATTCCCGCAGATTCTATATCCCATAAGTATTTAGCCCAGCAAAAACATAATCTGCCAATAAGGCATGATTCTAACCACAGAGTAATTACCCTGAGAGAGACAGAGAGAGAGAGAAGGGGGGTGGGGGGAGTGTGTGTGTGTGTGTGTGTGTGTGTGTGTGTGTGCGCGCGCGCGCGCGTGGAAGGAAGGGAACAGTGGGAGTAGGGGTAGGTGGGGAAAACGCCAAGAAAACCAGAAACTACAAAATAAGGCATTAGATATAACCTAACAATAGCACTGGTAAAAGGTATGATAGAGGTGGAGCAACTAAGTCTTTTAGTTAATAGTAAGCCAAATGAGATAAGGTATGAAATGTCTGGGAGAAAACGTAAATCATAAAGACTCAAAAACAGAAAATTGAGAACTAGAAAGGAAAGAGTGTTCTCCTATGTAGTATGGAGTGCTACTGATTTCATTCTAGGTATCAACTTTTGTAAATATATAAACAACCTCAAACAAATTCTTAGAAAATGACCAGAATGGTAAATGGATGTCATTATTAGATAGCTTAGTAGTGATTCTCAGTCTGGATAATTAAAATGCCAGAGAGTATTTTGTAGGTTTTCAAATAACTGAAGGCCTACCACAAGAAAGGATCACATTTATTCAATATATCCTCCATGGGATATACTGCATTTTGCTGTGTACAATGTGCACCCACATTTTGGACCCAAACTTTCAGGAAAAAAATCTTTCATTTTAATTTGTTAATTCAATTTTTATTTATTTATATTTATAAACAAAACTGTCCTATTTCAGGGTATTATTTTACATATGGATATTGTTTTTGCTTTCTAAAGTTACATTTTTAATGCATAAGCATAAATAAAAGATGAAAAACATTTATACAGATATGGAATTGGCACTACTCATGTATAATGCACATCCTTATTTTTTCCTCAAAAATTTGGCCAAAAAAAGTGTGCATTATACACAGCAAAACACTTTAGTTAGAACCAGTAAGTGAAAGCAACAGATTTTGTCTTAAAATAAAGACAGACTTTTTTTTAATGATCAGAGGCCTCTCAAAGGCAGAATAAACTGCCTGAGAGAGAGTTCTCCAACAAGCATGGACAGAATAGCCCCTGACAGATAAGCACTGGATTGGATAATAAATCCCTCACAAACCTGAAAGCATAATCCTTAGGTCTAATTTTGTTCATGGGATATTGTGTGGGTATAGGAAATACAATACAGTATTCCTTTCAATTAGTGATCTATAAATACTAGTAATAAAAGCATTTTAGTTACACTCTATAGACAAAATACATGTTACATAAGACACTTTCATCAAAATTCAAAAATAGAATTTCTTACTTATGTGTGTAGCTCTAGGCCTAACATAGTACCTGAGACAGAATACTGAAAGAGAGTATGTACAAATCTATCTCACTAGATCAATATAGTTCACTTTTGTCAGGGATCCTTTCTTTAATCTTCATAAAGTTCTGAAAATAAAATAAATATATTATTTATTGATTATCTTCTAAATATCACATTTATCTTTCAAAAATATTCAGTAAGCACCTACTATGTCGACAAGCACTGTTCTAGATCCTGAGGATACAACTGTGAAAATACATAAATAAATAAAGTTCCTGTCCTCTAAGACTTTACACTGGAGGTGTAGGGAGGAGAAAGACAATTCATAGACACATACAATGTACTGTCATACATACAAGTGGTCTAAAAAAATAATGCAAGGTAAAGGAATAAAGTATAAAAGGACAAATGAAGGGAAGGAAGGAAAAGAAAGGAATAAATGAATATACAAGTATCTTAAGTAAGATCATCAGGGAAGGATTCTGATAAAATGACACAAACAGGGATCAGATTTAAATACAGAATCAAAATGGAGTGCAAACAAGCATTTTAGCTATCTGGAAAAAGGACACTGTAGGCCAAGGTACCCAACAGAAAAGGCTTGAGATGGGTGTTTACTTTGTACATGAGGAAAAAGAGTCCAGTGCGGTTGGACAAACTGAGCATTCATAAACATTCAGATTTCTAATCTCTCACCCCTGTAAGGATTTAAAATCCATGGCTTCAATGAGCTTTGACAAATTTAATGTCCAGACAGCTATGAAGTCATTCAAACCAATGATTTTGAAGGATAAATATAAAGTTTTATCAATTTCTGAATATACTGTGTTAAGGATACAACTAATAATAATGGCCTTGAAATTCTCTTAATACTTTAAATAGCATAAATTAAATCAGCACTAATATAGAGATTATAATTACTCCTCCTAACACATTCATCATATTAGTTTTTACTTTTTAAATTAGAACTTTCAAAATAATAATAAAACAGTTTTTAAAAAGCTAACATCAAGTACATTGCAAAAACTTTTCTTTTACTCAAGTTCCTTAGAGGTTTTAGAAATTCAGAAAAGATAACAGATAAAATTTAATCCAAGCTTCCATTTTCAGTAATCTTGAAAAGGAAGAGGTGGAGGTGGCAGTGGGAATTTAAAATTAATTTTAAATATGTTAACTCAGTAACTTGAGAACACGAATATACACCCACATCTGTTCCTACCAAATTTTCACTTTACATTCAAGAAAAATATCTAATTTGCATTAGCCATGCTTCTATTGTTTTGTACTTAGAATACTTTCA
This sequence comes from Tonatia bakeri, assembly GCA_004024845.1. Taxonomy (NCBI): domain Eukaryota; kingdom Metazoa; phylum Chordata; class Mammalia; order Chiroptera; family Phyllostomidae; genus Tonatia; species Tonatia bakeri. Next base: position 7,914 of record PVIA01018882.1, on the reverse strand, counting down.
AAAATCCAAATTCCAGGCATAGGTAAACATGGCTTGCCTCCTCGCACAACCACATCAAAATTACAACTAAAGTAAAGAAAAACCATCTCTCAGAACCATCAGAATTGAGATGAATGGAAACCACGGAATTAAAGAAACCACATCCATCCAGACTGGTAAGAGGGGCAGAGACACAGAATGGGCTGGTCTCACATCCACATGTGGTAAATAAAAATTTGGCAGGGATATCTCCAGAGTGAGGAGTCCCAGCCCCATACCAGGCCCCCAGCCCAGGGGATCCAGTGCTAGGAAGATAAGTCCCTATAACTTTTGGCTGCAAAATTCAGCAGGGATTGAGTGGGTGGAAGAAAATGCTGGAGTCTCAAGTAGTTCCTCATAAAGAATCCACACAGAGCCTCACCTACTCAGACTCACTCCCTCTGAGTTCCAGCACAGGGGTAGCAGTGTGAAAGGCGCCAGTGGCATATGGAGAGGAATTGAAGTGTCTGGCATCAGGCGAGAGCTGGGGGACAGCTTTTTCACAGACAGAAGGGAAGGCAGAGGCATATGTCCTTTTTCTGAACCCTTCCCCAACAGAGTCACAGAGCTGGCAGGCAGGCAGCATATCTGAGACTCCATCGACCTGGCTAACACTGTTTGCCCAGCCCTAGAGATCCCAGTGAGACTCCACCCCACCCAACTTATGGGCCCACCAAAACTGTTTATGGTGACTTTTCCATATGAATGGTTGATCTTGGCACATGCTTCATAACTTCCTTTTAAATCTTTTCAAATAAGCAACAACTGGCCCCAGCAAGCCCCCAGCCACCCCCTCCACCTCTTGCTAAGTGGCCCCAGGCGCCACACTAGCAGCAGCCAGCCTAGATTCACAGCTTGGTATGACTGGGAATGTCCAAGCACAGCACAAGTAGCAACTATCTCAGACTGCTTTATAATTCACGCAAGGTGGCCCTGGGCAAAACACAGGTGGAAGCTGAACTAGGCCTATACCAGCCAGGTAACCCCAGGGCCAGCTCATCCAGTGGACCATGGACCACAGACTATGTCAGAGCACCACCATCCTGCCCCTGCACAGCTGATCCTCCACAGAAGGCAAAGGTTGGTGGTCAGTGGTCACAGGAAATCCTTACAGTTAACTGGCCTGGGTAAATCCCTCCTATTGACCTGCCAACAACAATCAAGGATCAACCACAAGAACAGGGAGTACTCAGCCCACAAGAAGAGCACACCTCAAGTACCCAGCTTAGGGGAGGTTGTTCCACTGGACCCTACAGGACACCTACTACATTAGGCCACACTACCAAGACAGGAAATCATAGCAGCTCTACCTAATAAACAGAAAAAACACAGAGAGGCTGACAAAATGAAGAGACAATGACATCATGGCCCAAATGAAAGATCAGATCAAAAATCCAGAAAAAGAACTAAACAAAATAGAAATAAGCAATCTATCAGATGCAGAGTTCAAAACACTGGTTAAGGATGTTCAAGGAACTTAGTGGGGAACTCAGCAGCATAAAAAAGATCCAATCAGAAATGAAGGAGACACTAATTGAAATAAAGAACAATTTACAGGGAAACAACAGTACAGTGCATGAAGCCAAGAATCAAATCAATCATTTGGAACATAAGGAAACAAAAAACAACCAACCAGAACAACAAGAAGAAAAAAGAATCCAAGGAAGCAAGGCTAGTGTAAGCGGTCTCTGGGACAACTTCAAGAGGTCCTACATTTGCATCACAGGGGTGTCAGAAAAAACAGAAAGAGCAAGAAATTGAAAATCTATTTGAAAAAAATAATGAAAGAAAACTTCCCTAATTTGGTGAAGGAAATGACATGCAACTCCAGGAAGCACAGAGAGTCCCAAACCAGATGGATGCAAAGAGGCCCTCTCTAAGACACATCATAATGAAAATGCCAAAAGTTAAAGAGAATCTTAAGAGCAGATAGAGAAAAGAAGTTAGCAGGGGAGAAAAGCAGCAGGAGAATTCCCATAAGACTGTCAGCTGATTTCTCAAAAAAAAAGTTTGCTGGCTAGAAGAAATTGGCAAGAAACACTCAAAAGTCATGAAAAGCAAGGAACTACAGCCAAGACTGCTCTACCTAGCAAAGTTATCATTTATAATCAAAGAGCAGATAAAAAGCTTCCCAGACAAGAATAAGCTAAAGGAGTTCATCATTACCAAACCATTATTATATGAAATGTTAAAGGGACTGGAAAGGAAGTAGACCAAAACTATGAACAATAAAATGGTAATAAATACATAACAAGAGAATCTAAAAAACAAACTAAGCAAACAAGAAGAACAGACACAGCACCATGGAAACAGAGAGTGTTTTGATGGTTGCCAGATGGGAGGGTGGTGTGGGGGAATGGGTGAAGAGGTGATGAGATTAAGAAGTACTAACAGGTAGTTACGGAATAGCCCTGGGATGTAAAGTACAGTACAGGAAATGGAGTAACCAAAAAATGTATACGCATGACTCATGGACATGAACAATGGTGAGGGGTTTGCCTGAGGGAGTGGGGAGTGTTGGGTGAAGGGGGGCAAAGGGGAAAAAAGTGGGACAATTGTGATAGCATAATCAATAAAATATAATTAAAAGAAATAAAAATTGAAAAAAAATCCAAATTCCAACGCAACAAATATAATACATACACTGAAAAATTCAACTACTGTAGTTTATTACAAAACTTCATTCAGTTCAAATAAGGAGGCAAAAATAGGTTATTTGTATTTACCAATTAGTTATAGCAAAGGCTACTCACTGAGAATAATCACACCCTCTTAATTTCATAAAGTAAAATCACCACCACCACCAAACGGCACATCAAATCCATGAGCATCATACAAACCACTTATCACTAAAAAAAAAAAACCTTATCACAATACATGTAATTATAAACACTGAAAACTCTTTGGCCAGTTTCCTTTATTTTCCTATATTTTGAACCCAAGAAACAACAGTGATTCCTTCTTACCTTAAGAACAGTGGTTCTTAAACATTTTGGTCTCAGGATCTCTTTACACTTTTAAAATTATACAGAACTGCAAGGAGCTTTTATTTAAAAGAATTACACCTACCAATATTTACCATATTAAGAATTAAAACTGAGAAATTTTAAAATGATTAATTATTAATAATAAATCCACTATAATTTAACATAACTATCCCCCCATTGAAGAGAAGATAATCAAAACTAGGAATTTATTGATAAAAATAAGTGCAAAGTCCAACGGTGGAGCTATCTTTATGCATAGCTGAACCCACGATTTCAAATAACGGCACCAGGCTCCTCTTCTTTCCATACAATTTGCTTTTAGGCAATCAAGATGGATTTCATGTGGCAATCAAGATGGCCCACAGCAGTTCCAGGTTTGCTTTATTCTGACAGCTAGTGAAGCCCAAGAAAAAAGCCTGCCCTTCTCTCCCCCTGCACCGCATTGGTCCATAAAAAATGACTAATCTCCCCCAGCAACAGCCATATCCCCACTGCAGGGCAAAGATGGGCAGAGCTCCATGACTAATAACCTCACTCAAAACTAAGCACACTATTTTTAAAATTAAAACATATACATATTTTCACCAAGAAAATAAAATTTTTGTGGGAAGACTGACAATTTTGCACTTTTTTTTTTTTTTTTTGCAAACACCATTAATGTCTGGCTTAGAAGACAACAGACTGATTCTCCCAATTCAAAAGTAAAGTCAATATTCATCTTTTCAAAGATAAGACCTAATAATTAGATTATAAAACTCTATACTACTGAGTGAAAATAGCACAGCCTAAATGGCAAACTGAGCAGATAGGTGAGGTCATAGCATCATACCACAGAACTCTCTCTTAAAAGAAAAGTGGGACTGCAGATGAAATGCTGATATGGCAGCCCACAATATGGCAGCCCACAACAAAACCCCATATTTATTTTTTAAAAGATTTCAATTATGTATTTTTTTAAGAGAGAGGGTAAGGGCAGGAGAAAGAGAAGAAAACATCAATGTGTGCTTGCCTCTTGCACACTCCCTACTGGGGACCTGGCCCACAACCCAGGCATGTGCAGTGACTGGGAATCAAACCAGCGACCCTTTGTTCACAGGCTGGCACTCAATCCACTGAGCCATGCCAGCTAGGGCCAAAACCCTATATTTAATACACATTTTACATTCCAATTCATAATTGAAGAAGAGTTAAATTCTCTGGGAAAAGGTTCTGCCTGCCAAAGGCCACCCCTTCAGTTACTCATTAAGTGGTTTCACATTCTACTTAGTTACAAAACAAACTAAAGAATGAAACACAGTGAAAACTTTAAAGTTACAAGAAGCCCAAACCCTCCTCCCCACTTTAGAACAGGTGTTAAAATCTGGTTACTATGTTTTAAGTACTGTTTCCTTTCAAATGGACTGGTCCTCTATATCAAAATTAAGAGGACTTAGAGGAAAGACAGCCTTTCCTTGAAGCAGTCTGGTATTGTGGGAAACAAAAACTGAAAAACAAAAAACACTGGACTGAACTCCAAAAACACAGGGGTTTTCAGATTTCTAGTCTAGTGTTATCTTACTTTATTCATTAGTTACACAGTCCTGGGCTAGCATTTTATTTCTCTCTAAGCTTCAGCTTTCTCATTTTGAAAACAAAGGCACTGAGCCATATGGTCTGAAAAAGTGGGTCATTTTTAGGAATAAAATGCTAAGCTTTCACCATCATCGTACTCCCTCCCCTCCTCTCATTTCCAGGAAGTTTTAGTTCATTGAACTTTAAAATAATCAAGTATGTAATAAAAATTGTTTTCCCTCTAAGTCTTTTTCAAGAGCCATAGAATACCCTTTTCTGAACATTCAAGAGCTAATCTTAAACCTCTAGGAGAAATAAATAGTAACTGAATTTTAAGAAAAAATGTTTTATATACTCTTCCTAAATTGCCAAACCTTAAGATCTGCAATATTTCTACCACGATTAAACAATTACTATTGCTGTGCCTGTCTATTTCCCAAACAAGGATTCTACCACAGCTACGTTTACCTTTTCCCCAGATCAAACCACAAGGTGACTAAATCACAGGGCATTATCAACCAAAACTCACAAACAAACAAGTCTCAGTGTAGGTCAAACCCAATAATGCAAACATAAAAGTTCACTTAAAAAAAAAATCTAAGATACAAAAACAAAAATCAATGAAAAATGTCTCCAGCATTTTGACAAGTCCTTCCTTCCATATCCTGACTGCTGAGAGATGACCCTGATATATATATTCAGTACATATGTACCAAAAATATTACTTTCCCTTTTCCTATCTCCTGCCAATGTCCAAATTCAGGCATTTCACAACTCACTCTTAAAACAAGGATTTTTTTTTTAAACCCACTAACTAACCTTCCTTGTCTCCAAAATGCTACTGTCTAATCACACCTATGGTGTCTCTACACACCATAGTATCAGTCTCAAAAAGAGATCTGATCAAGTTACTCCCTTGCTTTAATAATCTTCCCCTCTGTCCATAACCCAGTTCCCCAGATGTGCCCAACACTTTGGCATGGCAACAAAACCACTTTTTAAAATGTAATACCAACAGTAACAAGCCGGATTCAAAAACCTCTTCCTGACCATAACAAAGTCATAATTATTCACAGAATTTTACTGTTCTTCCAATTTTGGCTATTTAATGTCATCAGCAACTTAAAAACTTAATACGATCCAGACTGGTCACTGTAAGTTTACAAAAAACTTTTCAAAACTGAACCAATATTTTTCACAGTCTTCCTGTTATAAACAAATAAACTTTTTAAAAAGTTAAAATAAGTACATGAGATATCATTAAGGAAATTAATATAAACATGTAACAACTGTCACACTGACAATTTCTTATAAAATATACCCAAAGGTCCTAAGTCATAGGGCAAAAAGTACTTCTTGTTGCATTTAAAAGTATATCACAGATGTCAGCATCATGGCAGGATGAGTGTTCCCCCTTTCTTTCCCTTTGATTTACAACTAATCAAACATCCTTAACTGAAAAAGCAGAAGAAAGCCTCTGCCCAACTATCACAACACCCAAGAAATCCATCCATCTGTGTGTCCTGAAAGTTGGAAGGACAGGGCCCAGAGAGATGGGGAGCTGGTCACTGATGGCAGAGAAGGTGCTGGCCAGTACAGCGGCAAGCCAGAACAACTTTTCTGGAAACGGGTGGAAGGTTCAAGGCTGTGAGTGGGGATCTGCGATGGCCATGAGTACAACTGAAGGGACCGGTGGCTCTCCCAGTTTATCGCAATGACCAGGGGAAGAGAAAGGGAAGTAGGCAGACAAGGAGAAATGAAGGAAAAGTGTCTTCCCATTGTCTGCCCCAGGAAGCAAGAAGACCACCCAGGGAAATCTGGGACCTCTCCACTTGAAGATTCCCCTAGTAGGTCGTGGGCACATCCAAAGCCCCAAGTGCTAAGGACACACCTTCCCAGGCTTTGCCACCACATTTTGCCTTTTTTTTTTAAATGCCCTCACTCCCAAACTTTGCAGCAAGTCAGCTCCAGTAAGAAAAACAAAAACTTGTACCATAGCACCACCTTCTAGAAAACAAAAAACTCTTAACTACCAACTTAGACTGTTAAAACTAAGAAAAGTGTCATTTTCTAGGACAGACCACATGTTAGGATACAAAACAACTCTCAATAAATTTAAGATGAATGAAATCATACCAAGTAAGCATCTTTTTTGTCCATAATGCTATGACTAGAACAAGAAAAAAACTGAAAAAATACACAAAGACATGGAGGCTAAAAAACATGTTACTAAACAACAAATGGGTTAACAATGAGATCAAAAAAGGAATCTAAAAGATACCCTGAAACAAACAAAAATGAGAACACATCCCAAACTCTGCGAGACACAGGGAAAGCAGTCCTAAGAAGGAAATTTACAGCATTATAGGCCCATCTTAAAAGACAAGGAAAAGCTCAAATAATCTAACTTTACACTTAAAGGAACTTGAAAAAGAACAAATGAAACCCAAAGTGAGTAAAAGGAAGGAAATAATAAAGATCAGAGCAGAAAAAAACAAAACAGAGTGTAAAAAAATTCAAAATATCAATCAATCCGAGAAATGGTTCTCTGAAAAGATAACAAGAATGACAAACCTTCAACCAGACTCATCAAGGAAAAGAGAGGAAAAAAAAAACAAATAAATGAAATTGGAAATGAAAGAAGTAACTGACACCTCAGAAATATGAAGGACTTTTAAGAAAATATGTATTATGAACAATTATATGCCAACAAACGGGACAATTTTGACAAAACGAATAAATTTCTAGAAAACACACAATCCTCCAAAACTGAATCAGGAAGAAACAGAGAATATGAAAAGACAGATTACAATTAGTGAAACTGAAGCTGTAATCAAAAAACTCCCCAACAAACTCCTGGACCAAATGGCTTCACAGGTGAATTTTACCCAACATTCAGAGAAGAACAAATGCCTCTTCTCCTCAAACTATTCCAAAAAGTTCAAGAGGAGGCAAGACTTCCAAGCTTATTTTACAAGACTAGCATTATCTTAACCCCAAAACCAGATAAAGACAGGACAAAGAGAGAAAATTATAGGCCAATATCCCTGATGAACATAGACAGTAAACTACTTAACAAAATAGCAGCAAACCAAATACAGCAATACATTAAAAAGATCACACACCATGATCAAGTAGGATTTATTCCAGGGATGCAAAGTTGGTACCAGGTGTATCACAATTGTTGGTTTGGTACCAACAAATGTGATACACAGCATTAAAATGATGGATAAAAACACATGATCATATCAATAGATGAATAAAAAGCTTTTGATAAAATTCAGCACCCATTTATGATAAAAACTCCCAGTAAACCGGAAATAGGAGAAACATACCTCAGTGTAATAAAAGTCATATA
>PVIA01018881.1:0-11730 GCA_004024845.1 Tonatia bakeri | reverse complement strand
TTTTTTTCTTTTTAATGGAGGCATAATTAGTTTCAGGTGTGCAATGTAAGGATGAGACAGTGATATACACTGCAATATGACCATCACATTCATCACCCTATCTAGTTACACTTCTTTTCTGGGTGATGAGAAATTTTAACAACTTCTTTAGCATCTTTAAAATATACAATAGAATATTATTAACTAGAATCACTATGATGCACATTACATTCCCATGACTTATTTATTTTATAACTGGAAGATCCTTTTATGCCCCTCAACCATTTCTCCCACCACCTGCCCCTTCCAACTCTGGCAACCCAAATTTGTTCTCTGTGTTTATGAGCTTATTTTATTGGATTTTTATGTTTTTAATACTCCACATGTGAGTGAGATCATATTGTATTTATCTCTGCCTGACTTAATTCACTTAGCATAATGCTCTCAAAGTCCATTTATGTTGTTGCAAATGGCAAGAGTTTATTCTTTTTATGGCTGAATAATATTCAAATATGTGTGTATTTGTATTTATATGAATGCAAGTGCATTTATGTGTGTGTGTGTATATACAATTTTTATCCATTAATCCATTGATGATAACTTAAGTTGTTTTTTGGTCATTGTAAATAATGCTGCAATAAACATAGGGGTGTACATATCTTTTCAAGTTAATGCTTTTGGTTTTTTAGAACAAATGTTCACAAGTGGAATTGCTGAGTCATTTTCTTGAGGAACCTCCACACTGTTTTATTATAGTGGCCTCACCAACAACCTGTTCCCACAAACTGTGCACAAGTGTTCCCTTTTTCCACATACTCACCAGTATTTATCTCTTATCTTTTTTATCAAGTATTCTAACAGGTGTGAGGTAATAGCTCCTTATGGTTTGAGATGCATTTCCCTGATAAGCACTGATGTTAAGCGCTTGTTGGTTATCTGTATGTATCTTTGAGAAAAGGTCTATTTAGATTTTCTGTCCCTTTTTAAAGTGGATTCATTATTTATTATTATTATTATTACTATTACTATTGAGTTGTGAGTTATGCACACATTTTGTAGATGAATGGTCTCCAAATATTTCTCCTATTCAGTAGGTTGCTCTTTCATTCTGTTGATGGAACCCATCTGTATGAAACCTTTTGTTTTTGTCCCATGTTTGTTTTTCCTCTTGTTGCTTTAACTTTTTGTGTTATATTTTATAAATCTTTGCCGAGGTTGATATCAGGAGCATAATGCCTGTATCTTCTTCTTGGAGTTTCATAGTTTCAGTTCCTAACCTTCATGTATTTCATCCACTTTGAGTTGTGTGTGTGTATGTGTAAGATAATGGTTAAGTTTTTTTTTTTTATTCTTTTGGATGTGACTGTCCAATTTTTCCAAGACCACTAATTGAAGAGGGTCTTATCCTATTGTATATTCTGGTCTCCTTTGTCATAAATCAATTGAGTATATATGAGTGAGTACATTTTTGCTCTCTTTTATTTTAATTGTTTTATTAATCTGTGTGTCTGTTTTGATGCCAATGCCATACTATTTAGATTACTATAGATTTGTAGTATAGTTTGAAATCAGGGAGTGGGGTGCCTCCATCTTTGTTCATTTATTTTCTCAAGATTGCTTCATCTGTTGTAGTTGCATAAACATTTTAGGATTTTTCTGTTTTTGTGAAAATGCCATTGTAATTTAGATAGGGAATGCTTTGAATCTGTATAGTGTTTGGGGTGGTATGCAATACCTGTACTAATTCTTCCAATCTATGAGCATGGATTATCTTTTCATTTATTTATGTCATGTATTATTGTTATTAATATCTTGTAGTTTTCACATGCTTGGTTAAATTGATGTCTAGGTATTTGTGTTTTTGATGTGATTGTAAATGCGATTCTTCTCTTAATTTTTATTTTCTGATAGTTTGTTGTTAGTTTATTAAAATGTAATAGATTTTTGCATAATGATTTTGCATCCTGAAACTTGACTAAATTCTCTTGTTAGTTCTAGCTTTTTGATGGAATCTTTAGCATATTCTAAATATGGTATCATGCCATCTACAAATAGTGACGATTTTTCTTCTCTCTTTCCAATTTGGATACCTTTTATTTCCTTTTTACACCCAATAATGCTGACTAGAACATGTAGTACTATATTAATGGAGGGAGAAGAGTGGATGGGCATCCCTGTCTTGTTCCTGAACTTAGAGGAAAAACTTTCAGCTTTTTACTGTGAAGTTTTTTCAAGAAGTATTGTCTTACATAAAAACAATATCTGTGAATAGCACAGATCAGATCACTACAAAATCCTTTAACATACACAACTTTAAATGTCATAGGACATTTGCATGTGAAAATCTACCACTTATCCAAAGAAATAAGAAAAATTAAAGCACTTCACAAAAATAGCTTATACATCCATTTTAAGAGTAAATTTGTGTATTTGCGTGCATGTGCATGCATCCCCTCTGCTTTTGTGGTGTAAATACAATTCGATGACTGTAACACACGTTCTCTAAAAGAAAAGATACTATTAGCAAAAATATTTCAATAATTAAATCAAACTGGAGAACATAAAAAGAGAAATAAATTATTCTATTTCACTGAATATAAATATTTCTACATTATCTCTATTTATCTTGACTTTCTCCCAGCTAAGACAATACTTTCCAAGTATTATCTTAGTTTAATCTTTTCCAAGTTTAATCTTTTGACATTCCCTTACATAATGCTTCACCCTGGAAGAGAAGGATGGAATGAAACAAAGAATCAGCAATGTGATTTTATACAAGCTTATAATAATCTTAAGGGGAACTTGTTAAATATTCAACTGAGTTTCTGATAGACGATCAGCTGTGTTTTATTTAAATTCCAGCAGAACGTGACATGTTTGAGGCTCTGAAAAAAACATTATTGACTTGATGTAGTATGTTAAATGACTTTTCTGATATATTTAAACTGTCAGAAATTGTTTTCTCCTGAGTATTATGGAAATACTAATACCTGTATCATAATGTCACTGAATTGAAATTATTAAAAAATGCTTAAGAGAGCCATTGTAAGCTTTCAATAGTGTTAGCACAGTGGAAAAAATGGTAGAAATTTATCGAACCACAGTCAAAATTAAATTTTGAATCAATTAAATAATAGGCACAAACATAAACTGGTGAGCAACATATTGGCAGTGTTCTTACTGATTCTGAGTCAGAAACTAACTCAGCCAAGTTACCTAACATACTACATAACTTAAAGCCACTTCCACCTCCAGGTCTGGGCATTTTGGGTCACCTGTGAGGACAGTGAGGTCTGTCAAATTAGACCAGGGACAAAGGGCTAACCAAGTATGAGTGTGACCTCTAATATACTGTGACAAAGAGATACTAATACATATCCAATTTTTTTAATATTAATAAAATAAATTATCCATCTTCTTGTAGGGAGTCTTCAGGGGTATGCAGAGGAAACATATTTTTGTCAATACTTCAAGAATGTTCTTAATTTCTAGGCTAGAAGACAGTAAGAACAAGGTCACATTGTGCAGTGGTTAAGCAGTCTCAGAAGTCACCTTGACTGGGTTCAGCTACAGCTCTGCCACATATTGCTAAGTGGCATCAGCAAGTCCCAAGTTCAATTCACATAAGAAGCAACAAAATTTATATGTATAGAGCACTAAAAACAGCAAGAAAAATTATCTTACCTATAACTAATCCCCTTTATTTTTTACCTCAGTGTGATAGAGTTTACATATAGTTTTAGAATGGAAATATGAATAATATAGAATCATTTACTTCACTTAAGGGAAAATAAATGGTAACTTTTGGTTACATTCACAATCTATGAATACAAACAAAATAAAAAAGAAAGCTTGTTAGTAAACCCTAAGTTTTACTACTCACATTTAAGCATACATTTCTGAATATTTTATAAGATGGATAATTTTAATTAGAAGTTAACCTGTGTAATACATTTAAAATTTCAATAAAGATCTGTTCAGCTTGAGTCTAAATTACATCTACAAGAAAAAATAAAGATGTCTTTGAACTTTTTGGGTGACCTAATAGCATTCATCAGTTTGCATGGAAAAACTGTCACTTTCTTGGAGAGGATACATTCCAAGAGAAAATCAGGGAGATTAAAAAAAAGTCAATTTTGTTCATTAGATTCCACATGTGAGTGAAATCATGTGGTACTTGAGTTTCTCTGCTTGGCTCATTTCACTTAGCATAATGCTGTCTGAGTCCATCCATGCTGTCATAAAGATTAATATTTTCTTCCTTTTTATAGCTGAGTAGTATCCCATTGTGTAAGTGTACCCCACATTTTTATCCACTTATGTACTGATGGACACTCGAGTTGCTTTCATATCTTAGCTATTGTCAATAATGCTACAGTGAACATAGGGGTGGCTATATTCTTTCAAATTAGTGTTTTGGGTTTCTTCAGATATATTCCTAAAATGGAATTAAGGGGTTGTAAGATAGTTCAATTTTTAATTTTTTTAGGTGCTCCATACTGCACTCCCACCAACAGTGCATAAGGGTTCCCTTTTCTCCACGTCCTCACCAACATTGGTTTGTTGATTTATTGACGATCCTTATTCTGACAGGTTACAAACAGACTCATAGGCAGAAAACAGACTAACAGTCACCAGAAGGGAGGGAGGTTGTAGGGCTGGGTGAAAAAAGGAAAGGGATGAAGCAAAAAAAAAGCCCATACACACAGACAACAGCATGGTGATTACCAGATACAAAGGGGAATGAGGAAAGTCAGGAGAGGGTAAAGGGGGGATAAATGGTGATGGAAGGAGACTTAACTCAGGGTGGTGAACACACAATACAATATTCAGATGACATGTTATAGAATTGTACACCCAAAACCTACATAATTTTATTAACCAATGTCACCCCAATACATTCAATGAAGAAGAAAAAAGTCAGTATCTTAACCTTTAGGAGGATTGTGATTTTTGGAGCAGTAATTATCTATAACTTGCATTTATGTATGTCTCAAGTTTTAACAGATTTATGTCTGTGACCCAGAGAATGAGGGGTTGACAATTAGATATTTTTTCCAATAAAATCTCTTTAAGGTATCTAAGTTTAGAGGCTACTGTTCTGGCAATCCTCTAATGGTGTTTAACTCAAAAATGGTTTATGCATCTTGTCCTGATTTCCACAGAACACAAAACACCTTTGGGCCTCACCAGCCTCCACCAACTTCATTGTTGCCCATAGCACTGCAAACCTGTGCTCACAGGATATAGCAATAGTCAATGAAAAGTCAGCCATGCCTGGGAGACTCAGTGGGAAATGATTTTACAAACATGAGAGACAAAGTTTTAAAACACATACATCATGGACATGACTCAACATGCTGATTTTTGACTCTTGAATTTCTAATATACCCAAATGCCAAGTATACAAATTGTATACATGTTTTCATCATTGTTATTACAGACAAGATTGGGAAAAATGTTAAATAAATAAATTAAGGAGATCTCCGACTGAAACAAGTACTATATCAAAAATTAATTTGGATCAGTGATACCGGAAGATGAGTTAATTATTTATGTGTATAGCAAACAAAAGTAAAGAGAATATAGACTCACAGCTCTGGCAATCTATATCACAAAATATTTCTAATCAGAGGTGAAAAAAATCTTTAAGGATATACTCCCTTGTCCATCAGAAAAGCCTCTGAACATCTACTGTTATCAGGATATGAGGTAAAAAAAAAAAAAAATCCAGCATTGTAGCATAGACAGTATCCAATAGTTTCATAGGACACCGACATTTTACTATATTTATTCTGACTCTCCAGTGTTTGTACTGATCTAATAATTGCAAATTTCTCCCAAGTGGAATATATTTTAGTGGTGTCTAATGTACTTTATTATTTACAGGTATTAATGCATGCTCATAAAATAGTTTGAAAATATCTATTTAAAAGTAATCAAGTTGGAAATATACTGAAAAAATTAAAATACCAAATGACTCAATTTTCAATGTTAGTATTTTTGTTTTGAAGGAGTTTAACATTTGTTGTGTTTCAACAGCTTCTGGGCATTTTCTAAGATTTTTCCTAATATAAAAAGCTTTCATGACCTAGAAATAATCTGTCAACATTAGATTCAAATAAACTTTAGCATTCCACATTCGGTCAGGTTTCCTTTTCCTATCGCATATTTTTGTCCTTTCGTTACTGAACAGAAATGAGGCTCTGCTACCCACTTCCACCCTCTAGGCCCGTTCCCGAAGCAGAGGTTTGGTGAGAAAGGAAAGAGGTCATTTCTCCACAAGGTGTACAATTTGGAAGACTGTCAGGTTTTTGTTGCAGGCCCACCCCTCCCAGGGCACCCAGAAAAAAGTCCCACCACCCTCTGCCAGATCAGTCCAGGACTGTGCCTGGCATTTCTTCTCCGATGTTAGAACATCACCTTCGCTCAGCTCCTTTCCCCATCGCTGTCCGCCTCCGATTCTTTTCTGGAGTTTGCACACGTGGTTCAAGTCCCCAGCCACCTCTGCCACTTCTTCCAGAGCCTGGGACCTGGGGCCTGCCACCTGGCCGCAAGGCTTCCAGGGACCACAGGTCTACAGGCACTCTGGCCCACCCACTCGTGCCCATGGATGCCCAAGAAAGAGAAGGGGCAGTCTCTACTCTCCTATTTAAATCTCCAATGCTAGCTTCTGTGTATTCCGAAAAGGTTCAGCTCCCCAGCCAATCCAGTCTTTTTCTCAGGCTAGGTTGGCATGTCTCACTCCAGTGCAGCTCCTCCCCCTTCCTCCAAGCACCAAATGGGTATAGGAGGGCTTCTCCCTCTACCAGTCACTCTCTCTAGCCTTGCGCAGGCTCCGTGTAAGGTTTCCTCCTGGGCGTCTCTGCCCGGGGGTAAGGAAATCCATACCAGCTCCTTTTTCGCTGCCTCCGGCGGCCTCCTCTTACAACCCCTCCCCTCACCAGGGTCTGGCCAGGCCTTGAATCAGATCTACCCATATTACTTTTAAAATATTTGACTACAAAAATGTTAGCTGAATATATAATATACGTGTATATAGAGAGATATCTATTAGAGTGGAGGACTTTTAGTGATCGGTGACTTGTCAACTATATGTATTTTGACTCAACAAGGACTTGAATTGTGCTTTTCACTAGGAAATAAAATCTTCAGTGTCTTAATACAAAAGCAGAAGAACTTGTTTAAAAATGCTTGGTGAGTTGTAAGATTGTGGTTTGGTCTACAAATGTAACCTAGTGAAAAACTTCATAATTGTAATATATAGTGTTTAAAACAAATCAAGATACAATGAATGAGAGAGTGCCATACTTATATATGAATAATATAATATTCTTAAATGTTTTTTAAAGTTAAATTGAAACAACTTAACATTTCTGGTACATATGTGTTATGTAGGTCCCACAGAACCAATTCTTCCTCCTCCTGCTTACAGTGGAGAGGAAAATTTTATTAAACTCATACAAAAGTTTAAGCCCCTCAAGCGTTATCCCTTCTGCTGTTTTTTGTTTGCTTCTGTTTGTTTCTGCATTGTGAGGCTGAATAATGGTTCTTTCTTTCTTTTTCCTCTGGTTTTTTGTTTAAAACCTGATTCCTTGCCTATATTCTTTATTTTCTGTCCTTTGGCTACACGGATTTGCCTCTGGATTCTGAATGCTCTTTCTGCATTCTTGCTGATTTGAGACTGATTATTTTATTTGAGAAGTGATTTTTAAGCAACCAACCATGGCATACAATTTTTAAAAGAACATACAAGTGATTTTTTTTTGTCTTTAATAATGGCATTTGCTTCCATTAGTGATGATTTATGTCAGGCTTAATTTTGATGCTGTCAGTGCTTCAAAGTAACTGACCAAGACTTAACATTTCCCTCAACATTTCCTCCAGATTTATTAAACTTTGGACACACATCTTACTGACTCTAGGCCTTGGACCATCCTTTTCTTAGAGCATTTATGACAGGAAACTTGTAATTGCCAATTCTTCTTTGGGGGTATACATATATAGGTATATTCACACACACAATGCAGGCTCCTGGCTGTTTTGTAGTACAGGGATGTCTTCTTCAAGGACCTTGGACACATTCTTTGAATTATAATCATCACAGGAGATTGAGCCCCCGTATCTAAGTCTTTGAAGGATGGTAGGAGTCTAACTTTAATTAGTGCCAATTAGCCAGCACAGATGGCCTAATCACAGTGACCAACCTTATCACTAATGTGCTCTAATACTTTTCCACTAATGTCCTCTACTATTTTTCATCTAGCTTACCCCAGCCTTTTCAAGGGAGTTTAGTTTAATCTCTCTCCTTTATTACTCTGTCAACTTAACTTTTCTCCAAATTTTCTTTGACAGTTTTGGTGCCACAACTAGGTCAGGGTTCATCATTGGACTCTCAGGTCTCTCACCAAGGACACTTGGTTTAGAACTTTAACCTTGGTCTTCACTCATGACTGATTGATTAAGGAAACTTTGGTGAATCTTATGACTCAATACTTCTGGCATCCCACCATGGAAACATGGGAAGGAATTGACTTTAATTCTAATAGAACGTTCTTATTGGTAATGTCTCATTTGACGGAGCTTTGATTCTTTGGTACTTAGAGTACGTACTCTGTGTTGAGATAGCAGGGTATGTTGAGACCCTCCCTGTGCTGGGGTCTTGTTTGATCTTCAGTCTGTTAATTTAGTGCCACCTTCCCTCATGGAAAATTCCTATTCTTCTGACTTTCCTTCTTTAAAAAGACTCCTGCTGACCATATGCTCTGCCACTGTAGTGTTAACTTGGTCTGCTTTCTTGTTCTTTGATATAATTTTACTAAGGACAATTTGGAATTTCGATGGCCTTTATGGAAAACTGGAGATACCACAAAGAGATCTTGACTCATCCAAGACCATTCCCTTTCTATCGCCTCTGTTCCTCCTTTCTCCTTTACACCTTTGATGTTTTCCTTCACTCCTTTAAATCCTTTGATACGTCCGCCTTCAAAATCCTTACCTCTTTTAAAACATTCACCTCTGTCAGCAGCTTCTCTTCTCATTTCAACCTCTCAACTTGAGCTTCAAGTCTTTTACACCTCCAGGAGTCAGAACTTCCAAAAGCCATCCTTTCCTACCTGAGGCTAAAAGGCTAAAAAACAGACTGAATATGTTATTCCTTTAGATAAAAAGAGACACCCAAACATTCGCTCCCATACTTGCAAACATTCCTTTTGCCCCATACCCAAACTTCAGCCCAAAGTCTCTGTAAGATTATGTATCAGGCAAAAGTCGACTTTAGACGTCTCCTTCACACATACTGATGATTAGCCCTCAAACTGAGGATGTTTTCTGGAATTCATCCATCTGCTAGAAACAAAATTCTGATAAATGCATAAAATACATCAAAGGGAAGAGCCACATCATGTATATAAAACAATGAGTTTGGAAATTCTGTTTTTATGCCTGAAACATGGCTATAATTTTAGAGCAATAGCTTTAAGATCTCTGTTTGGGTGGTCAGCATTTTTCTATGTGTCTGTTATATGTGTATACATATATGATATTTTCCTATCTCTGGATAGAATTACCAAATGATAATATCTATTAAAGGAGTTCTATTATAATGGGATTACAGATAAATGATATTTATACAAACATTTCTTAACTTTTCAAATTAAAAACACAACCTCTAACTCTTATAGCATGAAAAATATACTGTTATAAAAATTAGTTCAACTATACTAAAACTCGAGTTCACATAAATTAAGTAAGCTTTTGGCAATAATACTTTGATGTTTAATAAAAAACTATTATATATTTTGAGTTATCAGTATTAAATATAATAAAATATACATTTTAATTCTACTTGGGTTTACTAGTCAAGTAAGTTCATATTTATTAGATATATAAGAATAAAAAATATAAATCTGATTTTATTCAAATTAAGTCATTATTCTGAAAACTTTATTTTTGCCATAATAATGTTTTATATCTCTGCTTAAAAATAGTTTCCAATCATTTTTTGTAGCACACAAAATATGTGTAGATCATACGGTATTTTTCTTTTTCCGGCTTATTTCACTTACTATAATAACCTCCAGGTCTATCCATGCTGTTGTAAAAAGGAAGGTTTCCTTTTTTTTTTTTAATAACCAAGTAGTATTCAACTGTGTAAATATACCACAGAGTTTTTATTCATTAATCTACTGATGGCCAGTTTGGCTATTTCTAGTTGTTGGTTATTGTAAATAATGCTTCAAAGTACATAGGGGTGCATATATCTTTTTGGATTAATGTTTCAGGTTTCTTACGTTATAGTCCCAGAAGTGGGATCACTTATATGTGGAATTTAATAAAGAAAATAAACTGATGAACCGAGTAGAATAAGAAGCATGGGCACATGGAACCGATGGACAGCTGTCAGGTGGAGGAGGTGGTTAGGGGACTGGAAGAAAGAAGATGAAGGGATTAAGCAAAACATGTGTGTAACAGATAGACACAGACAACAGTGTGGTGATGGCCAGAGGGACAGTGAGGTGAGGAGCAGGTGGAGGCGGGCAAAGAGAGGGAAAATGAGGCCAGAGAGAAACTTTTATTGGGGAGACGGATGCACCGTGCACCGTGCAGATGACGCTTTACTTAGCTGTACTCCTGAGCCCTGCACGGTGTTTCCAGCCAACGTCACCCCAATACATTCAATCAAGAGTGAAAACTGCAGTTTTAAATGAAACAAAATATTTCCATTAAGATGGGGAAAATCTATCAAAATATAAATAAAACTTCTCATTCTGGATAAAATTTAAAAATTAAAAAATCCATATATAGATTATTTCTAAGACAATCTATTTAAACATTCATTATTAATCATATATTTGTTCACATATTCTTATCTTATTTTCATGATACAGAAAGATTAAATATATTTGTTCTGTTAATATGCTCTTGTTGCCACATTGAGAAATTGCACTATAAGAGAACATATTAAAAATTGTGATGGTATATTCATAAACTTAACTAGCCTGCCACGAAGTACTGATATAATACTATTCATAATTATCTATTTTTCTCTGTAAAATATAAACCATGAGTGATTAAAATTATGATCAATATATCTAAATGAAACTACTAGAAATAATTACGGCAGAGAGAAACAGTTTTGTATGCAAAATATATGAAGAGCATAGGATGTGTTTTTTTAAGGTAAAAAGAGTTAATTTACCCTAAAGTTACTGCTGGAGGGAGGTAGAAGAGGATCAAAGGGGGCAAATAGTGATGGAAAGAGACTTAGTGTGGTAAACACACTATATAATACACAGAAGATATATTGTAGTATTGTATACTTGAAACCAATAGAATTAAAAAATGTCACACCAATAAATTCAATAAAAAATAAATTAAGTAAAGATACTGGTTGTTTCTGAGAAGAAAATTTAGTACAAAACCTGAACAAACAGATAGGGATAGTAATAGGTTTGCAGTAATGGAATCTTATTTTGTGTATCCAAAGTCAAGGTTAAATAGACTAATTTCTTTTTTTTTAATGACATTTAGTATCAATGCTCTACAGATACAAAACTAAAGTTTGTTTTTCCCTCTGTTAAAATAACAACATTTTCTTGGATGTTTATTAATTTGATCTTTATGAGAGATCATAAAAATATATTTCTTTTCCTTCTGAGTAATTTTCTCAAGGGTATAGATTATATGTTTTTACCAGAATAACTTCCTATGTTTTGTTAACTTTATCATGTATTTGATTATTTAAGTACA
>PVIA01018880.1:0-11732 GCA_004024845.1 Tonatia bakeri | reverse complement strand
ATACCCATTGGACAGCTAAGATAACCTCAAGTTACCATTGCCCTCTACTTCCTGCTGCAAACCAGGAGTTGTTCCAATCTTAGAAATATCATGTAGCCAACTGTGTAGCCCAAGGGCATTCTGTTGACGTCTGCCCTGTGACTTCCTGATTCTCCTCTTCTCATAAACTCAAGGGCAGGGCTCGGGTCCCCGGGAGTCAAGAGCAGAGAGCCCGGGAGCACTCAGGGCAGCGCTGCCCGCACACCTGGAAGATGGAGATCTCCGCAGCTGCCCTCCCGTTCCTCATCCTTGCTGCTGCCCTTGGACCCCCCGCCCAGGCATGGCTGCAGCATCGACCCGCCCCCACTCCGGTCCCTGGTGAGTCAGTGAGCCTTCCCACAGGTGGCCAGGTCTGTGGTAACCTGAAGTCCAGGGAGGAGACACAGAGGGCCGTGGAGGTGAATTCGGCACTTGCTTAACAGTAGCAGCTGTAGGGTATGGTCCTTTCTCTGTGGCCTTTGGTTCTTGGGAAAAAGTGTGCAGAGACCACTTGCGAAACAAATCTCTTCCATTTTCAAGGCCAGAATTATCTGACACCTTATCTTAGCTGACATGGGACCATTATGTGCTTGAGCAAAAGATCTGTAGCAAATGGTGAACGTGGGAAAAGAAGCCCAGTCACCTCCAGTGTTGAACTAGGGTACCCCATGCAGTGCACAACTACCAGTTTGAGGGGGAGAAGGGACACCCCGGGCCAGTGACTCTCCCAAGTCCACCTGACCATTCTACTGACTTACTAACAAATGAATATCTGACACTGCCCTGAACAATCTGCCCTGTACAAGCAGAAAGTACTGAAATTGTCTTACAGATATTTATACGTTGTATCCTCCTAACAACCCTGGGAATAGACTACCAGTGACTGCCATGGTTTGGAGTATTTTTTTTTTTAAGATTTGGTTTACTTTTAGAAAGAGAGGAAAGGAAGAAGAAAGAGAGGGTGAGAAACATCATGTGTGGTAGCCTGTCATGTACCTGGTACTTGAGACCTGGCCCGGAACTCAGGCATGTGCCCTGGCTTGAAATTGAACCAGCCACTCTTTGCTTCACAGGACCATGCTGAATCCACTGAGCTATACCTGCCAGGGTGGTTTTGCATATTATTATTATTAGTCTCATTTACACATGAGAACCTGAGGCACAGAGGCCTTAGATAATTTGCTCAGATCCTATAGCCAGAGAGTGGTGGAGTTAGGATATGATCTAGCTAGGAAGCTGTTATTAAAAGTAAACAAGTTCATTTAAGACTACATTTTGCTGGCCCCACATGCATGATGTCAAACACACTGGAGGGTATGCATGTGCCTCATTAAACATAACTCATATGTAACTGCATAAGAAATCAGCCAACAGTTCAGTGAGCTTACCTAACTAGCATAATGGAGGCCTGCAATCCCTCCCCAGAACACTGGGGCTAGGTGCACTTTGGAATGCAGAGTCTTTCATGTTTGAAAAAGGGGATACAACATCACTGGCAACTCCATTTCTGGGTACACACCCAAGTGTACAGAAAGCAGGTACCTGGGAGATGCTTGCACGCCTATGCTGACAGCTGCATCATTCCTTAGACACCACAGGGGGAGGCACCCCAAGAATCCATCCACACATGAATGGATTCAAAGTGGGGAATATATTGTACACACAGTAGAATATTATTCACCCGAAAAGGACAGAAATTGGGACACATGCTACCACACGGAGGAACAGTGAACACAGGTCTGTACCTGACGTCATGATGAGTGAGATGAGCCAGTAACGAAGGGTGAGCACTGTCTGATCCCGCTGACAGGAGGCACTTAAAGCAGCCGAGTCATACAGACAGAAAGTAGAGTGGTGGTGGCCGGGGGGACTAGGGGGTGGGGAGTCACAGTCTAGTTGGATCAGAGGTGCAATTTTACGAGATGAATAAAGCCCCCTGGATACTCTATAGTTAGAGTTGTACAATATGGGAATGTCCTTAATGCTCCCAAATTGTACATTGGAAAATGGTTAACGTTTGATCACTCTGGTCTACAGTGCACAGCTTCTGTTCTTCCTCTGAGCCTGAAAGATCGTGACTGTTCTTATGGCTTTGCTGGCATTTCCGCCTTGTCCTATCTGATGGGCGAGCCCTTCAGAGTCCCCACCAGGTCTCTTTCCCATTCATTCCCCTGATGACTACGGGGGGGGTGATGAAAGGATGTTCACAGTTGTGAGTGTGAGAAACACAGAGTTTATTCTTGTATTGTTATTTCTTAAGTATTGTACAATTTTCCACATAAGCATCTGTGAACCCACTTCTGCCCCACCCTGCATGTACTTGGTGGGTTCAGTTCCATGTAGGGCACTGAGTCAGAGCTCCAAGACAGAGAAGAAAGGTCAAAACTGTACACTTTATATCACGTATATTTTAACACATGTTCAAAAAATAAAAACATTTTTAACAGTTAACACATAACTGGACATTCCTAACAGTCCTTTCAGACTCTGGGAAGCATACTTGAATCAAACAGTAACATTTCTGCAGCAAACACAACAAATATTCATACTAATGGGACAAAGACTATATAAATCCCCTACTTCACTTTGGGTGACATTGTGCCACCAAATCACTTAAAGGAACATCTTTCTGTCTCCAGAGCCTGTGGGTTCCAGAAATATGCAGAAAGCACGTTGTGGACTATGTCACATGGTATGGCTGTGTGACTGATTTATCCAGGTGGCATTAATGATTTGCTTTTCCTATTTGAAGTCAATTTAAAAAAACAAGTCAATACAACATTTTCATGGCTCAAACATTTTCCGAAGTTTCCTCAAAAATCTCAGGGCACCAGTGAGACAACTGGCCGAGAGGCAGGTCCAGAACCCCCACGGGAGCCCAGTGTCCAGCAGCAAAGCCACCCCACCCAGGGACTGGGCTGGGGTGACACAGGCACAGATACCGACACAGTGCTGCCTCCCAGTGATTGCTCTTCCCTCCTAGACTCTTTCTCACACTAGAACTCGGGTTGGCCATGCGTGCTTGGGATCAAGCCTTAATAGACCAAAGAGGTACAGGTTTCATTGTGGCATGTATTTAAAGACAGCCAGTGGGTAAAGATGTGCTCAGTGGTTCAGTCCTTCTCATTTACAGGACATGGGGGATGGGGGAGGGGTCATCCCCAAGGCAGACCAGGGTGCACTGTGGGTCCCTCCCCATACATGACCTATCTCCCACATGCGTGTCCTCCAGTCTTCTGCTCTTAAGGAGAAGGCTCTCTCTGACGCCTCCTGCAGCATCAGACCTTCTACTTCTGGGAGAAGTGGTCCTGGCCCTGCCTGGGTGCACAGGTCAACCCTGGGCAGGGGAGCAAGGAGATGCCAGCAGGTGCTGCAGAGGAGGAAACCACCTGTTTTGAGTTCTACCCCTTCACACCCTCCCCTATACTCAAGTAAAAAAGGAAAGGATGTAGTTTCCTCAGAAAGGGGCTCCATCCTTACATGGACCTTTCTCCTGATACAGGCATGCACCGCCCTGGTGGCTGCTGCTTGTCCTACATCACAGAAATTACAGATTGCAAATTCATGATGAATTATTTTCCAAGACTCAAGGGGTGCGCCCTGCCTGCTGTCATGTAAGTGCCAAGCTGAGGGGTCATGTCTTGGGGTAGTGATCTCATGACAGAAGGAGGTTGGGAAAACCTCACCTTCTGGATTCTTCAAATATGGGGAATGCTGGTGTCCTCATTAGGATCCTGTAGAGCATCAGATACCACATGCTCCCAGTGAACACAGAGGCTGAGGAAGGGGGCAGAGAACAGAAGCAAGGCTGCCCCAGGAAGCTCCCCTGAGTTACTGAGGGGGTGTCAGAGGCAGGGTCTCCCTGAGGAGACCCCCTGAGACCCTGCAGCAGAAAAAGGAGGAACAGGATGGGCTGAGTGGGGGAGCTCAGGGGCCAGGAGGATGGGACACCCCATCCTTATGTGCAGACCCCTCCTCACTGTATAATCTTTCTCCCCAGCTTCAAAACCAAGGAGGGGATTGACATCTGTGCCTATCCCCACAGTAAGTCAGTGAAGCAGTGTATGGCACACCTGGACTCAATCAGGAAACCAGAAGAAGAGTGGGATGATGAGGAGCTACAATAGATGCCACACACCCACCTCTATTCTCTCACTTTCTGGGAATTTCTTGGCCTGAATTCATTTGTCAAAAGCAACAATTATGTTCTGTTCTGGTTGGAAAAACTGAGCACCAATAAAAACTGTAGAATTTGACTGTACTTGAACTGGGAGAGGAATAAGAAATGTAGAAATTGGTGAACTTTGGATTTGTTTTTTTGAAAGTGAGACATCATAGAATCATTTTTAAGAAGGTAAAAATATGACTCATTCAAGTACAGATGGACTATGTGTCACAGATGCACTGAGCCCACTAATGAGGGACCATAAACCTGACTCTAAGACCATCTCAGGAATAGAGCTTTACACGGTTAGTTGGGAATGACACTCTGAAACTTTGAGAAAAACACACTAATATCGAAAATTACAATGTAACTGTAACTTTTGGGATTGTCTTCTTACTGGACAAAACCACTTGCATCTGCTCCAGACAAAAATTGGTAAGTTCACAGGTGATCTCACAAAGTCTGGGGCCTGATCCAGAGCAAACAGATCATCAATCAAAAGTGCATTTCCCAAAGGCAGGTAAAGTGCTTCCCAGATAAGGGGAAGTGAAAGCTGTGCATCATCACCAAGCCCTGATTCTATGAACCGTTAAAAGGACTTACCTAAGAATTAGTGTTGGGGACCACTCTGCATGGTGTGTGAGACTGTGGCCCCGAGAGACCAAGCCTGAAAGGGGTTAGGAAGTCCCCCTGGAAAACCAGGTAGAAATGCAGGTGGCAAGCATGATTGGACTCTCACTCTGAGGATTCCCATAGAAATCAAGCCTGATAAAATACCTGTATCCTTTGAAGCTGGCTGTGCTTTATTTTGTATGGCCCTGGTGATATAAACTGGATGTTTAAGTTCAAGGCATAAGAAGTAAACTCCTTATCTCATGAACCACATCCTAAAGACCCTCTGGCGTCACTATGACCAACAGACCCTGACCTGTGGCAGATCGCTGTGTTTCTTCAATTGTTAGCTATAGGTAATGGCTGTTTCTGTAGGACTACAGCCTTTTGACATTGAGTGATGAGGTCTCCGTGCACACACCTACACACCCCATTCCCACTGAAAGCCACTTGGGAGAAGGCCTTGGGGCATTCGCCACTAGAGGGCATTGCCACCCTCTTTCCCACCAGAACAGCAAGATTGTGTCCGGGATGATTTTTTCTCATCCCCAGTGGAGGGAGGAACATGTTGCTGGACAGAGTTTCTCCCACAAAGTAGATCAAACTATGAACCGTGAAATAAAAACAAACTCACAACAATCAACAACTGAACCTAAAAAAGAAAAACAAACTAAGCATGTAACTAGAACAGGAGCAGAAACACAGAAATAAAGATCTCATGGGGGGTTCTCAGTGGGGAGGTGGAGGGGGAGAATGGGGGAAAAGCTACAGGGAATAAGAAGCCTCAACAGCAGGTACAAAGTAGGGGGAGGTTAAGAAAAGTATAGGAAATTGAGAAGCCAAAGAACTTACATGTAGAACCCATGGACCTAAACTAAGGGGGAGGCAGGATGCTGATGGGAGGTAGATGCAGGACAGAGGGGGAGGAAGGGGAGAATAAGTGGGACAACTGTAACAGCATAATCATTAAAATATACTTAAAAGAAAGTGCCTTTCCCCACAGATGTAAGGAGTCCTGGGGTGGGCCTTGTAGACAACGCTCCAAAGCAACTGAAAGGCACTCAGTCACACTGATGCCTTCTTTCTGGCTGGAATGTTTTTTCTTAAGAGGTATAACTTTCCAAAAAGATGTCTTCTTGAAAGTTAAAGAACATTAAGAAAAGCATTTACAGCTGGAGTTAGTATCAACTTCACATTCATGTCTGATAAAGCATCTATATAATTAGTAAACCTTGGTCACTGTCTCTCTCATAAACTCAGAAAAAAGCACTGGATCCCAAACAACGAAGCTTTTTTAATTAAAAAAATTAAATTAAACCTATGATACTTTTTTGTGTGACTGCCCATAAGAAATCAATAGGGATAAAACTGATCGATAACCAGTGAGCAAAGCTGGAAATTACTCTAACACTGAGACAGGAAACACAAATTCACAGTGTACCCCGTCCATCCTATGAAAACAGCTGACCTTTGACGGTGTGGCTATAGCGGAGAAAAGTTTCTTTTCCTCCACCACTTGGGAGGAGAGAGATGGGCGGAAGTGGTTGGGGATAAAGGCTTACACACAGGTGTGCACATCTGAAACAAGCATTCCAGGTGGTTCTGAGGCAGGTGGCCCTAGGGCCTCACCTGGACACACCCCTTTAGCAGGTCCAGGAACACTGATTGGCTGGCTAGCGGGTGGAGCTGTGAAGGTGAAGAGCTCCTTAGTGAATGGGACCTTCGTGGCTGCCTTTCCCTTCCCCAGCCGAAGTGGAAGTCCGCAAGTCCTCCGTTGTGACTGCAGATTCTGACCACAGGGGCCCTGGCTCTGGCACCTGAAGAAGGAGGGGAGGAACTGATCCAGCCTTTCACTGAGATGATCAGAGTTCCATTCTCTGGGTAGGGGGGTGGGGCTTCCTGCCCCAGACAGGAGTGATCCAGGGCCCCGCCCAATTCTCCCTCTGGGGCACTGCCCCCTCCAGAGGATCCCCACCCCAGATTTCCTTCTGGAAGTGGACAGCTGACTTGTGGGGTCGTCCTGGGGCCACCCTGCTCCTCACGTCCTGAAGTGGGGCTGGCTGGGTCCTAGCTTCTTCCCCCACCCCCACTGACTCCGATGGTTCTGCTACGCAGGATCCTGCTGGGAACACGCTTTTTCAATCATCTTCTCCTTCACCTGTATGGGGACATAAGGATTTTCAGCCTCCTGGTGTTTTCCCACCAGGCCGATGTTTGTCCTTTACACAGAACAGAAATTTCTCACCTTATGTTCAGCTGATACCATCTTTTCAGATCGCCTACTGCTACTGTGAATGTATTTTTGTTTTCGTATTTATTGTGTCATCACGATGGGATTTGCGGAGAGCAAAAAACAGACACAGACGCTCACGGTGCTGGCCTTCATTGGGTCTCAGGTATGGCCTTCCCTGTGGCTCCCAGCGCTGTCCTGTGTTCCGGGGGATTCCGGAGTGTGGAGTCAGCGGCAGCCCACTGAGCCCTGGATTACAGGACTGGGTGACAGCACAAGTAGCTTTTGGCTTCTCGGCTCTGATTTGGTTTCAGAGCCTTGGGGACAAGGTTCCCGAGTTGTTGCACTGAAACCGCACTGGACCTCAGGGGAATGAATGTGTGTGTCTTCACTGGGTTCTTGGCTGGTCAAGGTCAGCTGAGCAGAATGAAATGAGGGGCACTGAGCACCACAGCTCTGCATGGTAGAGAGTCAGGCCCTTGCTGGTCAAGGATTTGGGTCGTAACAGTGGCAGCTGAGCAGAAATAAAGCATGGGAACCGGGACTCACCTTTCTGACAAAGCATCTGTCAGTCGAGGTCTTGGAGGAGATGAGGGCAGGTTGTGTCTGAGTCCATTGCCCAAGACTCAGGGACTCGTATTTTCCCACTTCCTCCAAAACAGCATGTTCTTTCTCGCTTCCCTGTGTCTGCCATCCCTCTGGCAGAGACGCCCCTCCTCTCCATTCTGAGCAATCCCAACCCACCCTTCACAGTTCAATTCCAGTGCCGCCCTGAACCCATCCCTCATGGCCCCAGCCAGAGCACCCACCTCCCTTCCTCTGCGACCCTGAAACGGACATTCACTGTCCCTCGGGGAATTACTGAGCGACTACTCTATGTCACACTTTGTGGGCGTCAGAAAAACCAGCAGAGCCAGACACACTGGGCTCCTGCCCTTCAAGAACATTTCGGTGCATAGAGAAGAAGGAAAATCAGGTAGGATGTCTGTGTGTAAGAGTCATCTCCAGCTCGTTACTGAATGTCCAGTGTGCAACACTGGATCACAGTGAGGAAGTCTGGCCTTGACTTGCATAACTCGTGGGCTGCACTTCAATCAAATGCTGAAGCTTGTATTGAGGGCAACCAGCCTGGGGCTCAGGCCTCCCCAGGCCCCAGACAGGCTGCCCAAGGGCTGAGGAGGCCAATGTATCGAAACACACCAGCCAGGAGGCTATACTGCAGGCAAACCTCAGAGACATGGCAGGTTCAGTTCCAGACACCTCGAAGCTGGTCAGGGGGTGGGGTCCTGCCTTTCATTTTTAGAAAGCACAACAGCTGTGAGGTGCGAAAGAACAAGGCATGCCTGTATGTAGATCAGGGCTTTTGTAGATCTGTGATTCTTATGCTGGAGAGCCCTGGAGAGCCCTGGCTGGTGTGGCTCAGTGGACTGAGCACTGGCCTGCGAACCAAGGGATTGAGGGTTCAATTCCCAGGCAGAGCACATGCCTGGGTTGCAGGCCAGGTCCCCAGTAGGGGCACAAGAGAAGCACCCACACATTGATGGTTCTCTCTCTCTCTCTCTTCTTCTATCCCCTCTCCTCTAAAAATAAAATAAATAAAATTTTTAAGCAAAAAATAAAAAAGAATCACCTGGAGAGCTTGTCAAACTAGATTGCTGGGTCCCAGCCCCAGAACTCTGCTTCAGGAGGACCGAGTGGGGCTGAAGGACCAACTTCCCTAATGAGTTCCCAGGTGGTGCCGACACCACCTGGTGCCAGGGCGCTTCACCAGGAACTCTCACTCTTGGATTTGCAGCTTCATTCAGTGTTGCTTACTACTCTTACAAAAAGCACCTATTTTTTAGCAACCAAAATATAAATGCAAATATTTTTTAAAGATTTTATGTATTTATTTTTAGAAAGAAGAAAAGAGAGGAAGAAAGTGAGGGAGAGAAATATGAGTGTGTGCTTGCCTCTCACCCACCCACCACTGTTGACCTGGCCTGAAACCCAGGCATGTGCACGGACTGGGAATTTCACCGGCCACCCTTTGGTTCCCAGGCCAGCACTCAGTCCTCTGAACCATGCCAGCCAGGGCTGTCAATGCCATTTTCAAAGCAATCAGCCCCCAGGCCTTGGTTACTGAAAACCATTCTCCACAAACAAGAACTAGGCCCATTAGGGAAACGGCTGATCCCAGAGCATTGGCAAAGTCTAGTCCTTTTGTACCAAAAAGTAAGAAAATAAAGGTAAATAATAAACACTTAAATGGTCTACGTGCAGGAAAAAACATCACCACAAATAAAAGCTCCTCCTTAAATATTCTCAGTACTCTCAGCACAGACTCTGTACACACAGAGTGTCGATCCAGCGTGCAGAGAGAGTAACGAGCCTGTGAGGTCTACACACGCACACTAGCTCTGTTCATGCCGCGCCCTTCCTCTAAAACACGCATTTGTAAATCACCTGCTGTGCACGAGGGTCTGCGCAAATGGGCAAGGAGGAATCACAGATGCCCCCGCCTGGAGGGGTCGAGGCAGGAAGACAACAGCAGGCAGAACGGGCCAAATGGGCTGGAAAGAAGAGTGGGGTTGAGGCCATGGGGCTGTCAGTCTGCAGAGATGGCTCCATCCTGTCCCCAGGCCATTCTGAGAATGTGAGGGACTCACCAGCCCCTCCTGAGCCCCGTGTCATCCTCAGTAAATGGCAAACACGGAGCCAGCAGGCGGCCCCAGCACAGAAACACCCGTCACTCACAGGGCTCCTCTCCGGGCTCGAGGATGTGGGCTCCGAGCAGCTTCCCACACGGAGCTGCAGCCCACCGCCAGTCATGAAGCCGGGTGGGTGGCCGTCCCTGAACTGGGCATATGCGTGTTTCAGGTCCCCACCGAGCTGTCTGTAGTCAAAGTGGGAAAGCAGGAGAAGGTCCCAGAGGGACCCACACCTGAGCTCAGGAGAACCCCAGCCTGCCAGGGCGTTTTCACAGACAGCGGAGTTGCGGCTCCCATGTTTCTCCAAGTAGTGTGGTGCTTAAGAGCACAGACTTGGGGGCCAGACTGCCCAGGTTTGATCACCCCAAATGTACTTACCAACTGTCACACCTTGGGCAAGTTGTTTATGCTCTCTGTGCCTCAGTTTCCTCAACTGCTGACACAAGGATTGAATGGGCTAGTAGTCCTAAAGCATTTGGGACAGCGGCCAGTGTGTCTAGCAGCTGTTAGAGAAGGTTCGTCAAATAAATAACCTACTGAGTGCCACGGCACTTACTCACCCGGGGTGTGGTGAGGGTGTGGGGGTGAGTAAGTGTCGTGGGAGCTGAAGGCTCTGCTTAAGGACTCACGTGAGGATTTCCTAGAGCTGCTGTGGGGTCCTCCAGACCTCATCCTGTCACCCCAAACCCCTCTGAACTTCGGGGGAACAGAGTCTGAATCTCCAGCCCTGACACAGCCTTGTTCTGAGACCTGGAACTGGAGTCGGGCACAGGCCAGGCCCATCCTGCCTTGAGATCTCTGGCTAAGTCAGAGCCAGTGCCTCCCGCACCCCACCGCAGCCCGAGGTCTCCACCTCATGGAGGGCTTAGGTCAAAGGGGACACATTCCCACTGGGCATGGAGGGCAACTTCCCTCCTGAAACCTTGGATCTCGGTGCTTTTTTCACTCCACCCTCACCACCTGTGCCAGATACAAACTGAGGATACCACCACTTCCTCCTTTCCTTTGAAATCTCAGTTCTCTTATTTCAAAAACTGCTTGCCTAGATAATCATTTCTCAGCATGTCATCAGCCAGGGAGCCTCAGGAGCCCCTACCAGGCCAGCTCCCCTCCCTCAGTGGCTCTGCCTGGGGGAAGCTGGGGGTCTCCATGGCTGCCATTCCTGCCTCCTCCTCATCACCATCACCATGGCCTAGGTTCTAGGGGCCAAGACTAGCTCCCCCTCATGTGGGTGCATCCTCTGTCTTCCTTGCAACCTGCTCCCTGCAGGGGAAACCAGCAGGAGTAAGTCTGCTGGGCACAGAAGAGGAGGGCCTCTACTAAGAGACCTGGTCTTTTCTTGAACTGGTTGTACCCCCATCTTCCCCAGGACCAGACCCCTTCCTGCCAAGACAATGGAGTGAGGCCACCCTGCTTCCCCACTCCCTCAAAAAGGCCCCCCATTTGAGGAGCATAACCACCAGAGATACTGAGGAGCAGTGCTTGGAGCCCCCCACAGCCATAGTGTCCATCTGGGGCCTGAGCTGGGGGCCCAGCCTGTGTCCAGGGCCAGTGTGGCAATGCTCAGGTATGGCCTTTGGAGCATGCAACTGGGGTGAGGGGTCGCCCCCAGTCATGTTTTCCAAATTATTTCTTTGCATGAGCTACTTTTTCAGACAACCAAAGTGTCCCTCCCCCTTTAACTTTCCCTTGTTTTCTTCTCAGAGACTGGGGGGACACCCAGAAGGCTGTTGAAATAAAGTTACTTTAACATTAGTGGGAATCTGGACAGCCTGATTGCCCTCTGTGAAAGGGGTTCATCAGCTCAAGGGAGCACAGTGGGAGTTGGTCTTGGGACCTGGGACCCCAATTCCACCCTTACAGAGTAAGGGTGTGGCCTGGAGATGAGCTGGGTGACACGACCAGGCCCTTCCATCTCCACCCTAACCTCTGGCTGCCTTCCGTGACCCCTGAGGCCATCACCATGTGCACTCTCATTCCTGTCTGAGTTGGTCACATGACATGGACAGCCCAAGTC
>PVIA01018879.1:0-11732 GCA_004024845.1 Tonatia bakeri | reverse complement strand
CTCAAGACTCATGTCTTGCCTAGTAATAAAAAGTATTCATTTTGTTCTGTTTATTTTATTATTTTTTGTTTTGACATTTACTTCATCTAATGGCATAATTTTATCTTTATAAATCCTCTAATTAAAAATATTTTACCAACATGTTAATTTGTTTCTGCCATACAATATGACAGGTTTCAATTCAGTTCAATATTTTCTGTGCAATTAAATACATATTTTGCACATGCTATACAAATACATATCACTTCTTTCATCTAGTGTTTTTAAAACTATGATTTGAGTAGATAAGACCCCTTTACATTAATTTTGCTTTTAAATATTTGACTTTTTATTAATTTTTTAAATAATTAATGCTATTTCAAATATCAAAACTCTGTAACAACCATGTATTAAGTCTGGCTCCTACTCCTGTTCCCATCCACTCTGACTCCCTAACTTTCTCAGTTGTTTTCAAACAAGTGTATCATTTGTGTACCCTTCTAGTGTTCCTTTTTTAAAATTTTTTAATCTTTAAATTACAGTTGGCATATGATATTTTATTAGTTTCAAGTATACGAACCCATGATTAGACATTTATATAACTTACACAGTGCTCACCCTGACAATATAGTACCCATCTGACACTTTATATAATTATTACAATATTATTGACTGTATTCCCCATGCTGTACTTTACATCCCCATGACTATCCTGTAACTACCAATTTGTACTTCTAAACCCCTTCACCTATTTCACGCATCTCACACAAGGACACTAAAAACATACAAAGACAAAGAAGGTCAATAACATGTTACTAAACAACAAATAGGTTAACACTGAGACCAAGGAAAATATCAAAAGATACCTTGAAACAAATAAAAATTGGAACACAACACAAAATCTATGGGACAGAGTAAAAGCAGTCCTAAGAGGGATTTATAGTATTACATGCCTACCTACAGACACACACACAAAAATCTCAAATAAAAAAATATAACTTTACATTAAAAAGAACTAGAAAAAGAACAAGAAACAAAGCCCAAAGTGAGCATTAAGAAGGAAATAATAAAGATCAGAGCAGAAGTAAATAAAACAGAGTCTAAAATAGCAGTATCAAAGATCAATGAAACCAAGACTTGTCCTTTGAAAAGCTAAACAAAATTTATAAAATTTTAACCAGACTTACCAAGAGAAAAAGAGAGAGGACCTAAATAAATACAATCAGAAATGAAAATGTAGGAATAATAACTGACACCAAAGAAATACAAAGAATTATTAAGAAAAATATTACAACCAACTATATACTAACAGATTAGACAATCTAGATGAAATGTATAAATTCCTAGAAACATACAGTCTTCCACTACTGAATCAAGAGCAAACAAAGAATCTGAACAGACCATGTATAACTAATGAAATAGAAGAATTGGTAAAAAATAAAAAACTTCCAACAAACAAAAAACCTGGACCAAATAGCTTCACGGGTGAATTTTACCAATTATTCCAAGAAAAACTAACACTTATCCTTCAACTGTTCTAAAAAACTCAAAAGGACAGGAGACTTCCAAGCTCATTTTATGAGCCCAACATTATCCTAACTCTAAAACTAGATATGGATAGTACAAAGAAAGAAAATTATGGACCAATATTCCTGATGAATATAGATGATAAAATCCTCAACAAAATACAGCAAACCAAATCCAGCAATATATTAAAAAGACCATACATCATGATCAAGGGAGATTTATTACAGGGATGCAAGGTTGGTACAATATCTGCAAACCAATAAATGTAATTCACCACAAAAACAAAATGAAGGTTAAAAACTATATGATCATATCAATAGATTCAGAAAAAAACATTTGATAATATCCAGCACCAATTTATGATTAAAAAACCCCAAAAGTAGGAATAGAAGAAATGTTCATCAATGTAATAAAGGCCATATATGACAAACCCATAGTCAACATCAGACTTGATAGGCAAAAAGTACAGGCATTTTCCCCCTAAGATTAGTAACAAGACAGGGATGTCTGCTTTTACTACTCTTATTGAATGTAGTGCTGGAGGTCCTAGCCACAGCAATCAGGCAATAAAAGAAGTAAAAGGCATTCAAATTAGAAGTGAAGAAGTAAAACTGCCATTGTTTGCAAATGACAAAATACTGTATATAGAGAACATATACAGATTCCACTGGAAAACCATTTGAACTGATAAATGAATTCAGTAAAGTAGCAGGAAACAAATTATAGTAATTGTTTATAGATATAATATTATTGACATTTTTATTATTCATACTTTTAATATTTTTTCTCTTCTTCCTCTTCTTAAAGAAGACCCTTAAACATTTTTATAATACTAGTTTTGTGGTAATGAACTCCTTTACCTTTTTTTTTTTTTTTTGCCCGAGAAGCTTTTTGTATGTCCTTCCATTCTAAATGATAACAGTGCTGGGTGAAGTAATTTTACCTCTAGGACCTTGATTTTCATCACTTTGAATACTTTGTGCCAGTCTCTCCTGGCCTGAAAAGTTTAGTAGAGAAATTAGCTGACACTCCTCTGGGAGCTCCCTTGTAGATAACTAAATGCTTTTCTTTAGCTACTTTCAAGATTCTATCTTTTGTCTTTAACCTTCTGCATTTTAATTATGGTGTGCCTTGGTGTTGGCCTTTTTGAATTCACCTGAACTTCCTAGACCTGCATGTCAATTTCTTTCACCAGGTTAGGGAAGTTTCCCATCATTATTTTTTCAAATACTTTTCAATTTCTTTATCTCTTCTCTATCTGGCACCCCCATGATATGAACACTGGAATGCATGGAGTTGTCCCAGAGGCTCCTTGCACTATACTCATTTTGGGGGTATTCTTTTTTTCTTTCATTCCTTTTTTCTTTTCTTTCTTTCTTTCTTTCTTTCTTTCTTTCTTTCTTTCTTTCTTTCTTTCTTTCTTTCTGTTCTGATTAGGTGTTTTCTGCTTTCCTCTCTTCGAAATCGTTGATCTAATCCTCTGCTTCTACTCTACTGTTGATTGCCTATAAGGTATTCTTCATTTCAGATTTTGTATTCCTCATTTCTGACTGTTTTTTCTATCTTAATTTTTATGCTTCCTATCTCTTTGTTGGACTTCTCACTATGTTCCTCTATTCTTCACCTAAGTTCATTAAGCATCCTTGTAAACAGTGTTTTGAACTTACATCTGGTAGATTGCTTGTCTCCACTTTGTTTTAGTCTTTTTCTGAAGTTTAGTTTTGTTCTTTCATTTGGGACATATTTCTTTGTCTCATATTGGCTGCTTCCCCGTGTGTGTTTTTATGTATTAGGCAGAGCTACTACATCTCTCCATCTTGGCAGAGTGGCCTAAAGTAGGAGGTGTCAGGTAGGGCTTAATAACACAGTCTCCTCAGTCACCTGAGCTGGGGGTTCCAGGTGAAACCTTCCTGTGGGTTGTGTTCAACCCTCCCATTGCAGCTGAATATTGATTTCTGTTGGCAGGTATTTGAGAGGAATTTAACCCCAGGCTGATTTGTTGTGAGGACAAGGTAAGAACACTGTGGAAGATCTGCTCTGCAGGAGCCAACACCACAGAGCAGAAACCACGTTATCAGGGCTTAGGTACCCAATGGCTCTTCCACAGCAAAGATATATCTCCCAATTTTTATCCATCATGTGTGAATGTGGAACCAACCCAATTCATGTCTTTGCTCCTCCTGCCAGTGTCAATGACTTCTTTTTTATACACTTAGTTATAGATTTCACGTGGTTCTGAATAATGATTGTTCTGTAGTTTACTTGTAATTTTTATGTGGTTGTGGGATGTCCCAAGTATAGCATTTACCTATGCTGCCGTCTTGACTGGAAGCCCTAATTCTGCTTTTAAAATTAACACATTCATTATTAATTCATCTTTTCAACTCTCCTAAGTATTATTTGAGTGTACTTTTTATTTGTTTTCATTTCATTTGTTTCTCTTTCTTTCTTGAAAGCATCTGAATTTGCAGGTTGAATTTTTGTTCTCTAATATCATCTGTAGCTATCACATTTTTGGTTTTACAGTGTTCACCTCTTCACTCTTTCCTCTAAATAACTTTTGCCTCAAAGTAAAGAAAACGCATTTCACAGATGAAGGAACTAAAGTTCAGAGGTAAGATAACTGGCCTGAAATCTTATTATTGGTAAGTAGCATAACCATTTTTAAAATAAGATTTTTACATTTGATTTTCACTACATTGCTTTTTTTACCCACTAAGTGCTCTTAGCTATACAATTACTTGACATTTTCAGGGGTCACCTGGATTTATTATCAGATTTGGATTGTATTATAATAGATAAGCCCAACATTATTATTTTTTTAAATATTATGTTAAATTTATTTATTGAATAGTTGGCTACTTTATACAGGCAGTGAATCCCAGTTGTGAATTTTGGGAGAAAGATACCTTTATCCATATAGATATATAGATACAGATATAGATATGCCTTTATTAATCAGAAAAGAAGTCAAAACATTTGAATTTAACTTTGTGCTATGTGTTTCCTTATAACAAATTTAGATTTCAAAGAAAGTGTGTTTTTTGCTTCCTATATGCAGTATTATATTGGGATTAATTACTAGTATTTTGGTAGAACATTAAGTTTAATAAATGTTGTTTCACATTGCTAACTCAGGGAATTGTCTGTGCTAGTTTCTCCAGAGGAGGAAATCAAGGTTCAAAAGAATTGGCACTTGTCCATAAATTAATAGCTTAGCAGAAGCCTAGATACAGGTCTTCTGCCTCCAAATTTCCTCTCCTTTTTTAAAATTAAGTATCAGTTCGTGTCCAATCAGAATGAATTTGAAATTTGTGCATAAGAGGCTTATTTTTTCCTTTCCAAAGATTTTTAGTTTTCTTTTTATAGTACATATTAGTTTCTAATCTTAATGTATACACAATTGTATCATATATTTGTATATTATATATACATATGTTTGCAGTATATATGTATGTATGTATATGTTTCTGTATCTCAATTATATTTGCCTCTTAAAAGATATTCTGTATGTGTGTCTCTTTTTCAAAACACAGTCTCTAAATGCTCTACCCCAAATCAAATGAAGAGAACATATGCAGAGTAAGTTGCTTAATGATCATGACCACCATGTAGAACACTAAGTATCTGACAAAGTGACTGCAGAAACATGACAGAGCCAGAGAGCTATTCTAATTGGCTTCTGTTCTTCTCCAGATACTTAGAACTGATCCTAGCTTAGATGGATGGATGTACATGCTCATACTATAGGGATTAGTGCATTTGTTTAGCTCTCATAGAAAAACTCAAGGGAGCTTTATGGTGGTTGAATAAAATAACCCAAAACTTGTTTAGTCCAGCATGTTGTAGAAGCTGAGTTAATTTTTTAAGTAAACTGCAGGTTCCATATGTTTTGTTTTGTCCAGTAGAAGGACTAGGAATGTAATATTTAAGGTTTTGTGGCCTAAGCACCTATAATTACATGGATGACCTACCAGAATATCTTCAAGTCTTATTAAATAAAAGTGGACTTAAGAACTAAATACATTTGAAATGATTATCTTTACAAATACCTGAATAAAAGTGTCATTAACACTATAGGATATTGTGAACTCTTCTTGCTTGACCTCTCTGTTTTTAGATCAGACTTATTGATATACAGTGGATGTCAAATGTTAATTAGTAACTAGACACATAATCTTGATTTTACATGGATTCTTGCTGAATAACATGTATACTTTCATGGGGGCACTGTTAAAGAATTGTTTTTGTATCATATCTTTAGTGGTCAAGTTATATTTATTTTGTCAATTTGCATATTTGTTTGGAAATTTACAGTTCTATAAGGTATCTATTGATTTATTCTCCTGAAATCATGAATTCCCTAAGACAGTTTTAAGTATTCATTGGTCTTGACCCCAATTAGTCATTTTCCTCTTCTGTCATATCCTGAGACTTATTAGAATATTTCTTGAGAAGAAAAATGTGTGTTGCCAAATCTAATAAACTTTTCTCACTAGGGTCATTTTTTTTGTTTATTGAACAAAGAGTATTTGGGTTCCTACCTATTTTTCAGGAGTTTTGCACAGGTCTGGTGATTCAGTGGTTAATGACCAAGATATGGTGCCTTCATCATTCACAAGGCTTCCAGTTTAGCAAAGAACCAAAAATAGTGAAGAGAAGGAGAATGAAAAAGGTGAGCTTAGAGTTTCATGAGACATATAGTATATGAAAAAACTGAGAGCTGTAGGCTGAAGGGGACTCAATATCCACAGTGTTTTGGAAGGGGGAAAGAAAGGAGGAGACATAGATGGCAGAAATTTAGAAACTGAAGGACAGGCAGAAAAAGAATCAGAAAAGCAGGAGAAAAGACAGAATGGTGAAAAAATGGCAGGTTGAAAAAGAAGCTGAACAAACAAGAACTAAATGAGGTATAACAAAGATAAAAATGAATTGACAGGGGTAGGAGACAATGGGTTGGAGAGGGCAATGTTGAACTCTTGTTTTGTCTCCTAATTTTTTTTGTCAAAGCTGATTTCTTCAGGGAGCTCTCCTTTTTATTAACTATAAGTTGGGTTTTTCTGACATGTAATTCCAAGCATTCTGACTATATGTGGCTTAGGGCAGTTGTGAATTGAGGATTTTAGGGAAGGCTGGCATGAAAGAAAGATCCCTTCCTCACTTAGCATGAGTCTCCAGTTCCATCCATGCTGTCACAAAAGGTATAAGCTAGTCAGTAAAAGAGAAATACCATAGGATTTCACTTATAACTGGAATCTAGTAAACAAAATGAGTTAACAAGCAAAATAGAACCAGGGACATAGAAACATGGAATAGACTGAAAGCTGCAAGAGGGGAGGGGGAAAGTGGGAACTGGTTGACAGAAGGTATAGGGATTAGCCAAAGAACATAGATGCCTGACCCAGGGACATGGACAATGGTGTGGAGATTGACAGTGGGAGTGGTGATGGGCTGAGTGGAGGGGGGCAAAAGGAAAAAATTTTGAACAACTGTAATAGCATAAACTATAAAATATTTAAATTAAAAAGTAAATCAAATCAAAGAATTGTAAAAAGATATTTTAAATCCCTTCCTCCTGTTTATACACTAGTGCTCTGACCCAGTGCTCCCCTAGTCTTAGTGCACAGACTCAGAAGGATTGATCCCACACTGTAGCATAGGTAGGCTAGGGCTGGAGGCATGCTCTCAGCCTGTCAGACTTCCAGCTCAGATGTGGGCCAGCAATTCCACACCAGGTTAGTGAGAGCCATCCCAGGGATTTTTCCTGAAACTGTCAGGAAAAGTTTGAATCTTTCATTGGGCATTAAGTTGATAGAGAGTATGCTTATGTTACAGAGCAACAAGGAGTGGGGGGGGGCTCAAAGGGCAATATACTATTACCTGAAAAGAACCCCCCAGGTTAGTTGTGTCCGCCACCAAAGGAAAGATATCTCTTAATACCCGAGATTCAATGAAAAGGAAAGGAATTTATTATTCATTTGAAATAACACAAACTAAAGTTCCCCACGAATGCACACAGTCCTCCCAGCACCCGCCACATGGCAAAAGGGAATAATTCCAAAGCCTCATGGTCCTGACTTTCACCCAAGCCGCATGATCCCAACCAAAACACCAAAGTTGCATGGTCCTAAACAGACGTGTGGTCCCAAAGAGAAATGTCCGGTCCCAAAAAGAGATGTCAAATGGCTGCCTTGCTAGGTTTAAATCCCAGCGCCAGTCTTCTTCTGTAGCCCCATTTCCAGCTCCTCCCACAATTGGCCACAGCCACCAGCATTCTGGGCAGGTGTGCCCTGTGGTGTGGAGCCAATTATCTCCAAGCTCTTCTGGATCCTATTACAAATCCCTATTTGGGGCTCCCCTCTTGGCTGCGCCCTGTTACACTTAGAGTTACCTGTGGGAGCTTACTGAAGAATAAATCCAGCTCAGATAAAAGTAGAGTTAATTTAAGAAAGAGATTACTGGAGATATTGTTTGAGCACCTAGACCCAGTCACAGCTGATTTCTTCAGGGATCTCTCCTTTTCATTAGCTGTAAGTTGGGTTTTCCTGACATGTGATTTCAAGCATTCTGACTATATGTGTCTTAGGGCAGCTGTGAATTGAGGATTTTAGGGAAAGCTGGTAAGGAAGAAAGATCCATGTAATTAAAATTGTTTTGTCTGTCACGATGGCAAGTTTTTGGAGGTCAATGTTGTCACTGGGTATTTTCCAAGACTGGGCAGGTCTGTAGACTACATTAAGGTATGATGAAGAGTGAAGACCTTCTCTGAATAAAGGAGTCTGTAGCAGGGTGTGCCTTGATCTTAGGTCATAGAGTATGACCTAAAACTAAGGATTTTTGGCAGCAATGAAGTTGCTAAAACAGATTCTATTTCAGTTTATGCTCATTCTCTCTATGGGTAAAAGAAGTAGAAATGAGAAACAATAAATAGCACCAGTGTTAACAATTAAGTCCAGGTATTGGACCAAAGTTCTCACAGGACTTCACCAATGGTTCACTTGTCCCAATTTTCATTTCAGGTTTCCTCAATGGTATTATTATTATTACATAAAAAGCACTGATCTTAAAACTTTCATATAACAAATGACTTACTTAAGACAAATGTTATATTTCTTATCTTTTCCTGTTTTGAGCATACCACCACTCAGTCCTTAAAAAAATAAAGCCAGTTCGATATACACATTATTTAATATGTGAAATAAAAGTCATTGTATTTGTCACTTACAAATTTAAAAATCACCAGAAGATAAAAGGTAGAGACCTAGAATTATTCTCATGTATCTATTTTAACCTCATATTTCTCACTAACTCAGATATTAGACTATCCATTTAATTATGATTGTCATAACACTGTAATTTTACCCTAACTTCTCAAGATTTTCAAGGAAATTACAAATACAGTGTCTGATATGGAAGCATTTGTAGAGGAACTCTGTCTAAACATGTAAGCATAACAATCAGGGTCAATGGAAAGCAATGTTTTCAAATCTCTCTTGGTCACAAGGAAAAGACACCTACAAGGTACCAAAAGTAAAAGAAAAATTCAAGTAGGGATGTGGATAGAAATCATAATAAAAATATTGATAGTTGCAGCTACTATTTTGGGTGTTTAATATAACTTGCTATGCTAAATACTTTACTTATCATGTAATCCTAATAAGCAAATTATGATGTATGTTTCTTTAATTTTCTCACTTTGTACATGATAAAACTGAGCCCTATAATTACTTAGTAGCTCTTCTATGTTTACACAAACCAGAAAAGTTGGACCAAAAAGCAAATTCAGTTTTTTGATGTCCAGGCTCCACGTAAGGGCAGAATAGGTAGCAGGAGTCTACAGAGATTGAATTGGCACTGGAAATCCAGGAAGTGAGAGTGTTTCTCCATCTCTCTCACATCAACTTTACTTCTTAGACTTCTTCCCTCTTACAGAACATATTGCATTCTCTCTTCTAAATATTTTCTACATTTATTTTATCACCCAATTTCGTTGTCTTGCTCTTAGCCAGGTATGGCTAACCTAATATTGAATCTACAAGAGGTTTTGTCTGAAACCCCTACCACTTACTGACTTCAATGTTGTCTTCCTGGTCCAGCTTTCTAGGAAAAAAAGAAAAAAAAACAATTGGCCCTTTGTGACAAATTATGTTTTCCTTTTAA
Source organism: Tonatia bakeri (assembly GCA_004024845.1). Lineage (NCBI taxonomy): Eukaryota > Metazoa > Chordata > Mammalia > Chiroptera > Phyllostomidae > Tonatia > Tonatia bakeri. Next base: position 2,066 of record PVIA01018879.1, on the reverse strand, counting down.
CATGGATGGTGGGCAAGGATAGTTCTCTGAAGAATGATTGCAGTGGTATCCCACAAGCTATGAAAATTTCTAAACTGTCGACCCAAAGCATAAGCTCAATAGGAAATCAGAGAAGGAAGGGAGCAGTGAGAGCTTCCTGGAGGATATTTAACCTGGATCAGTTCTTGAAAGCTGGGAAATCTGGCCTGGCAGATACCATGTTGGGATATTCCAGACAGGGACATAACATGAAGGATATCAAGGAGGAGGTAATGTGTACAGTAGGCTCTGGAGTAAGAGGCAAAGATGTTCTTCCTGTGGTTCGTGGGGGCGAGCACCAGAAAAGAAAATAGTGTAAGATTTTATTTCTTCAAAGTCTTATCCCTAATATATGTTTTTTTTGACTGGCAAGAATATGCTATTTAATATTATGACATCACAGAATTTCTTCCATTCAAGGCATCATAATATGGCAGAAAGAGCAAATGGCAGAGGAGCTGATTTGTGGTCACTACGTCTCAGAGCACCTAAACAACTTCAGGCCAATCACTTCACATCCTGTGGATCATTTTTGTATCTCTCAAATCCTTGCCTATCTTACTGGATTATTTATATGTGAAAGCTGAGCTTCTTGATCACTAATGCAGAACCATCCCATTGAATTATTTAAAGCAAGAATCTCACCGATATCTTTTCCATGTAGTCTCATCTTCAAAGATTGTGTTAAGGCTTTTATTTATAAACAAGACTTCAGGATAATTCCATATTCCACATTTCTTTCTACTTAGGATTTAATGTAGATATAAAATCCCAGTTTAGCCAGATTCAGATGTTGATGATCAGAAGAGAGTTATTATTTTCATTAGTTGTTAGCTACCCCCACCGTTCAACCATTTGTAATCAGTTGTGCTGTGATTGATTTTGAAAATTGAATGTGAAACAAGATATCATTTTACTACAATTAATTTTGTTAATTAAATTATAGATTTTGAATGTAGAGTGACAATTTTTTCTGACAATTTTTGTCTTCCAACTGACAATGTGTTTCTTAAATTCATATTTACATATGGGCAAAGACTTACTGATATTAATAAGAATTTTAACAGGTGTTCTCATTTTTCTTTTCAGTCTTAGGGGTTTGAAATATTTTATGCATACCTAGTATTTCATGTCTAGCATTGGCTATATGTATGTATATATTAAGGACATACACGATGTAATTACAAAGAGCAAAAGTACACTAAAATCTTTGGTTACTGTAACTTAACTAGAATCCTCTAATATCTGAAACATTTTTCATACATTCAATTTTTAGTTAATAAAAATAGGCAAATAATAAAATTTTTAAAACAAATTTTAGAAAGGACATTCCACCTGTGTTCTCTAATCAGTACAAATTCCGCTCCATTTTCTTCATTATTTTCCTAAGGCTCTATAGCTAGTCCAAGGTTTAAGAGAATGACTTTGAGCTGTCCTAATTATTTTAAGTTTCCTATCTCCAGTGTAATACACTAACACAGATGTAGTGGTTTAAAACAACACAAAAGTAAAATAGCAAGTGTTGGAGGATGTGGAAAAAGGGAGCCCCTGTGTACTGTTGGTGGGAATTTAACTGGTGCAGCCATTACTGAAAACAGTATGGAGGTTCTTCAAAAAATTAAAAAACTACCATATGATCCAGAAATCCTGCTTCTGGGTATTTACCTGAAGAAAACAAAAGCACTGACTCAAAAAAAAAAGTGCACCTTCATATTATTGCACCTTCATATTATTGCAGCATTATTTACAATCACCAAAACATGGAAACAACCTAAGTATCCATTGAAAGATGAACAGATAAAGAAAAGGTGGTATACATTTACAAAGAAATGCTATTTGGCCATAAAAATAAATGAAATATTGCCATTTGAAACAACATAGATGGACCTTGAGAGCATTATGCTAAGTGAAATAAGTCAAACAAAGGTAAATACTGTATGATCTCACTTATATGTAGAATTTTAAAAATAAATAAGTAAAACTGAGATCATAGATACAGAGAATAGATTGTTGTTTTCCAGAGTCATATGGATGCCTGGGGATGTATA